>APFE031720297.1:30306-40979 GCA_000404065.3 Pinus taeda
CTTTAGTCATGTAGAGGATAAATTGCCCTATACCATCTATTTTTTCAGTAAGAACCTGTCAAAGGCTTAGCTAAATTATACTGTGACCGAAAAGGAACTCCTGGCTATCGTGAAATCATTAAACAAATTTAGGAATTACATTACAGGCTACAAAACATTTGTGCATATTGACCACACTGCAATAAAATATTTAATGAGCAAACTAGATGTGAATGCTAGAATTATAAGATGGTTGCTTTTATTACAACAATTTGATCTAACTATTGTTGATAAGCCTAGTAAGGAAAATTTTGTTGCATACTTTCTATCTAGGATGAATCTGCCTACAGGTGAAGAAGGAATGGTGGATGACCAGTTACTAGACGAGCATTTATTTTCTATTTCATTTCTCTCCCCATGGTTTGATGATATAGCAAACTATTTGGTATCAGCACAGTTCCCACCAAACTTTCCCTCTAAAGAAAAGAGCAAGATAGTCAGGAAAAGCGCCCCCTTCACCTGGATTAGGGGCAATCTTTTCAAACTTGGCCCAAATCAAATCTTGAGAAAGTGTGTAAGGGAAGAGGAAGTTTTTGACATCCTCCTGAGTTGTCATGGCATGCCTTGTGGAGGTCACTTTGCAGCAAAGAGGACAACATTCAAAGTGTTACAAGCGGGCTATTATTGGCCCACTCTTCATCAAGATGTGAAAAAGTACATTAGTCAGTGTGATCAGTGCCAGAGGATGGGAAAGCCTACTCCAAGAGATGAAATGCCCCTACAACCTCAAGTGAGTTTAGAGCCATTTGATAAGTGGGGCATGGACTTCATTGTGCCTATTAACCCTCCTTCAAAGCAAAAATAGTACATTATTGTGTGCATTGATTATTTGACTAAGTGGGTTGAAACCAAGGCGATTAAGGCAGCAGCAGGAGAGGAGGTGGCTGAGTTCCTAAGGGAGAATGCATTCTAAAAATTTGGGTACCCTAGAGAGCTAGTCACATACCAAGGCAACCAGTTTACCTCCAACATGATTGAAGAATTGCTCAGCCATCCCAAAATCAAGCATAGGACCTCCACTCCTTATCATTCACAAGCTAATGGGCAAGTGGAGGTGACCAACAGGGCACTGAAGAGCATCTTAACCAAGGTAGTGAGTAGCAATAGGAAGGATTTGGCAAAGAGATTATTTGAGGCCACCTGGGCCTATAATACAACATGGAAGACCACCAATGGATTTACACCCTATGAGCTGGTCTATGGGAAAAAGGCTTTGCTATCCATTGAGTTTGAATATAACACATTGAGGATGGCAGCCTAAGTAGATTTAGATCTCAGTCATGCACAAAAAGAAATATTGTTCCATTTGAATGGCTTGAATGAATTCAGAATGCAGGCCCTCCTACATACAGAGATAGTTCAGCTTCAGAGGAATATCTGGCATGATAGACATATTAGGATAAGAAATTTCAAGAGGGAGATTGGGAATTAGTATATGATTCTAGGTATAAAGACTTCAAGGGCATGCTAAGGACAAGATGGCCTCGGACCTTATGTGGTGGAAAGATGCCATGATAATGGTTTAGTGCAAATCAGAACTATAGATGAGGAAGCCATTCCATTGCTTGTTAATGGACACCAATTGAAAATGTACAAGAGGTCTTTATCAAAACAAGAGTTCATTAACAATATAAATAAGACAATGATGATGGCGGAGGAAGCTCCAACTCCTCCCTCATCAAGTCACTGGTAAAGAGAAAAAAAGAATAACGATTCAGGTGAAAACCTCCATGAGGCGCCTGAGTCCCATATTTGGGTTGAAAACCTCGTGAGGCAACCTAATGATGAAATAAATAAAAAAGGAAAAAATAATAAGAATATCCCTGCGTGAAGCCCTTCCTTGTGGCGCCCAGGGAAAACATCTAGGGTGAAAACCTCTCTGAGGTAGGATAGGTATTTTTAAGAAAAAAATGCAATCAAGGAGCAAAGAGAATATCCAAAGGGAACCCTACCTCACATATATTCATCTCCTCCACTCCTTACCATGCATCCCTCTGTCAATTCAATTGTTTTTTTCACTTCATTGCTTCAATTTAGGCGAAGACTGTGTTTTCTACAGGATCCCCTATATTCCTACAAGATCCCCTGAAAACCTATAAGATGATCTTGTAGGAATTACAATTTCCCAAAAAATCTAGAGGGAGGAATCCAAGGGTGAATGGTAGGTTGGTTAGGTCCCCAAAATTCATTCTAGACATGATCTAGCCCCTCACCTCATCCATTACCATAATCTCTGAACTCATCATTCAAAACAAAAAGAGATCAGTTTATGCCAGTTATGAAAAAAAAGAAAAAAGGGAAAACATAGGAGAGTAAGAGCATTACCTGAATGTCCCTTTCTCCAGACACACTCCTACTCCCTCAGTCCATTCATTGTAGCATCTTCATAGCGCCAGCCAGCAACATGATTAAGAAATTCTAAGGGAGAAGTAGCTATAGGACGTCTTGTAGGAAATCCTGTAGCAGCCTATCCCACAGAATATCAATCATCAGCTACATGTCTTCACTAGGATGATCCAGGAGCTCCACAGCAGCAGTAACATTAGGTCTTCAGTCACAGATACCTGCAAAAGCCAAGAAACCATCAACGGACAACAAAGGAGGAAGAAGAATGACCTTGTAGTAATTAAACAACGCAGCACCTCTGATCTTTGACAACTGCAGAATGGCAATGAGACCACAGGTAAGCATGTTGCTCACTCATTCATATGCATCATTTGATAAAAAGTTGTAAGGGTTATGAGGTAGTTGTTTTATAAGTGAAAAGGTGGCCAATTAACTTGGCCACCTTCATTTAGTCATCACATACAAAACCGGGTGTCCTCTCACACGTGGCTACAGTCAACTCAAAGACAAGAGGAGGAGTAGGAAAAGAAGTGGTTAACTATGGATCTACGAGGTGGGAGCTGATTACGAGGAATGGGAATGATGAGGTGGTAGTGGGGACCAACGGTCCAAAAATGGCAAGGTAGCTCTAGTGCCAGCACACCACCTCACCCTGAAAATCCATAAAGGGAAAAAAAACATTGTTTCCATGCATTCATGCATTCCACCTCCTTGAAACTCCCTCACCCAAGTCACTCTCATAACTCTGGCCACCCACCAGAAGCAAGGATCCATCATTTTGTAAGATAATTTCTACAGGAGCATGCACAGGAATTCCTACAGGAACAGTCTATAGGAGTAGTCTAAAGGATACACATAGGCAGTTTATAGGATAGGAAGAGAGGGGTTCAAGAGGTAATATCACAAGAATTATCCACTGCCACCATTCTAAAGAGGTAGGATCTAAAAATCCATCCCCATTTGCAAGAAAATGAACTAGAAATGCTCTAAAAGCTAGTGGATATAACAATTGTGGGAGGTGAATTACATACATAGGAAACTCTATTTTCTCCTGAATTTAGAATTCTTGTGTCAAACCTCTCATTTCCTCCTCAAGCCTCACAGGCAAGATGACAAGAGGGTTTAATAGGAGAGAACCTACAAACACTGTGAGGATACAAAAACACCCCCAAGTGCTTGAAATATCTATAATACACCAATGGATGAGGTTTTTCAAAAAATTCACAGGGTATGATGATGAGGTACCTCAAGAATTTGCTCATTTCCTCACTCCACATAGCAGAATCTATGCCACTATTATAGTTATAGGGCTCACTATAGATCTCACCCCAAAGCTCATCAGTAGGGTCACCACACTTCCCTGGGAATTCCATGGAGAAAAGAAGACAAAGAAGACAGTCAGGTGGCAAAAAGGAAATTCTTTTTAGAGGGTGAAGAACCCACAGAGGATAAAAATAGAGTAAGGAGGGATAGTCTACCATACCCATGGAGTGAGGTAGGTTACCAACCCATCAAATATATCTCATGTGAGGGTAGATATAGTGTTGTTTATGGCTACCATTTTAGGATTCTTGAAGAATTAAGATTTGGAGTAGAAACACCAGTCCACCAAAGACTCAGCATACCCTATTTCTTGATGCAATCACTCATAGTCTCCAGTAACAAAGTAAAGGAATGGAATTCCCAAAAGTTGGATCACCATGGGTTGATCAGGATCCTCATTAAGGATGCCCTCCAAAACCTTAAGATCCCTATAACATGGCTAGTCTTTAGAGACTTACCAGCAGAGGATGGCATCAAAACTCTCACCTATGATGTTAGTCCTTCTGTAAGTGAGGAGGAGGAAAAACAAGAAGAAGAAGATACAGAGCTAGATGGGGATGAGATGGATTAAGAAGAAACTAATTTAGAGGAACATGATGAAGTAGAAGAATAAGGGGGAGAAGAGAAGGAGGATGATGCTGAAACAAAGGAGGAAATGAAGGAAGAAACTGATGGAGATGAGAAAGAACAACAAGAGGAAGAAGATAAGAAAAATAGAGAGGAAGAAGGCATTGAAATAGAAGGGGAAGAACACAATGACGAGTCACCTAGGGTGTCTCCATAGGCCCCTAAGAGGGAGGCAACAACTTCCCTCACTTCTCTCAGCACTCGAGTCAAGCAAAAAGGGAAAAGAGGGAGGAAAACCCCTCTATATTTCAAAACAAGAAAGAGCACAAGAATCAAACAAGGGAAGCCACAAATATCAACAAAAATCCCTATTGAGATTGAAGATTCCCCTACACCAAGAGAAAAAATGCCTTCCCCTAAGTCACCAATCACCTATGTAAGGAGGCATAGTACTAGATCAACTTCCTTAAAGGGTAAGGCATCCTACAAAATCCATAGCAAAAACTACAAGAAGCACAAAAATTGGAAAGTAAGGTAGGGGAGCAGCAAGAAACAAAAGAGGAAGACCCTGAGACAAAGGAAGCAAGTCCCCAACCTAACCTAGACTCCCACTACTGGTTTATTGAACGAGGCAGGGTAATACCTCAAAAAAGGGTGGAAGACATTGGGCACATGGAATAGAGTCTCAAGGAAGTGGGCAAAGAGCTAAGTGGCATAAGGGAAAAGAAGCAATAATGAGAGAACAACTTGAGAGGGAAAATGCATGGCTGAGAGGAAAGCTGTAGGAAAGGGAAAACCAACTAGCAGGTATGGCTAGCCTCTCCTTGGAGGCCATCCAATGTAGGATGCCAGCTAAATCCTATGCTCTTTACCTTAGAGAATAATCATTGCAATTTCAGGTTAAAACACTAGCACAAAGGGGCACCATGCTATTTCAAGACTACAGACAGTGTATTGATCTTTGTGATCAAAGTACACTAGAGGATAGGGCCAAAATGGCTGAGTTTTACTTGCACAACATGGCCCTCACAAACATGAATGTTTTGGATCCTAATGCTGAGCTAGGAGATCTACAATTAATGGATTTGGCATCATGGATGAACCATGAGGTGTCAAGGGATGCAGAGATGAAAAGAATATTGGCAAGAGAGCAAAATGAACCTCTTTTTATCAAAGTTGAACAATCAAATCCCATGGCCCTAATCAACACCCATAATCTAATTGAAAATGATTCTCAGTTGGCAGCTAGATATCTCACTGCCCAAGAGCAAGCAATTTCACATTTTGAGGATATGTTTAGGCTGCTAGGAGATGATAGTATACATGTCTTCTTAAGGACATGGAACACACTACCACACAGCTTGAAGATAAGAGAATATCACTCCCCTCAAAGGTTGAGAGAGGCACTTAACAGGACACCTATGTATAAGCAATCAATGCAAAGGTTGAAGGTCAATTGGATGTGCCTAAAACTCAATCCACCACTACTCCTAGGGATGCTAGAAGGGAGAAAAGAAGAAGAGGAAAAGAGGCAATGAGAAGAAGTAGAAAGGAAAGCAGGCTTCTATGAACAAGAAGAAGAGAACATAGCAGAGGCATGGGATATCAGAGACACTACCAGATCCATGAAGGACATGGACATTAACTAAGTTTCTTAGAGGATGAGCAACACTTTTAGTAGGGGGTAATGATGAGCCTCATCATTGGGTAATTATATGGGCCTTAATTCACCTCCTAGCTTAGTCAAACCAACTATTATCACAACTTATCACATACTTTTGATTATATTTTGTTTATGAGATGAGTTAGAGTTGGATATTTTTCTTTGTGGTCTAATGTGAATTTAATGCATGATTAAACGATAAAAGCAAGGAATTTTGGCAAAGACCTTGGCCAAAACTCAAATGGGACAAGAGAGAGGAATTATAGGAGGTAAATCCTCCTCATTTACTAGCCCCCCACTCGAATATTCCTCCATCAGCTCAGAGTGCAAATAGCCAAAACATGAGGACTAGAAGTTAGGCGAGCAAGTGAAAGTCAAAGCACCAGTTTATCTCGAGTTTGGGAGCCGAGCCTCCCTAATTTTAAGGAAGTCATTGGAGACTTCAGATGTATAAGTAGAGAGGCCTAGGACATCAGTAGGATTCATATTTTTTATTGTAAAACTCTACTCTATTTTCACGCTGCAAGACTTGTGACAGTTTTTTATGTAATCCAGTGTTTTGATAATAAGAATGAGTTTTGTTTTGAGCCAGCACTAAGTTAACTCAGAGGTCTGAAGCTCTTGGGTTAGCACCCAACCATAACATCCAAGGCTCATATTTATTGTACATGTATGCTAGTATAGATTCATGGTTTAATTGTTCATTTGCTTAAGTAGCTGCAATTCCATTACAGTAGTGTAGAATAGAATAGTTGTGTTTTAGTTTGCTTCCATTTGTGCCTTCTTTCAATTAGTAGGCTAGCAAGGAGAAACAATTCACCATAAGGTTGTAAGCAGATTTCTCGGCCTCACCTCCTCCCTCTGGGACCATGACTTGAGGAGGAGACCCTTCAATAACCCTAAAAACAAAGATTTCCTACTTCTTGCATGAGTTTTGGAGTTTGTTGTCTTGATTCAATACTTGGTTCATTTCATTGTCATGTCTTTCCATCACTCTCTTTCTGTAATAAGATCTCACTCATATTCTCATTTCCTTCAGCATTTTCGTCATGCATAATATGGGCAACTGATTCATGCTTTTCTAGTTTATGAGAATGTATCTTGTTACATAGTTCTTGGAAGACACACACATTTTAAGCATTGCAGGTACCTCAGGAGGAGGTCTAGACTTCATCGCCATCATCCATGTTTCACCTCATCCACCTCAACCATCTCTTGGTCCACCCTCACCATCATTAGTTTTTTGTCCTTTTTCATTGACATTCCCCTAGACACATTGAAATGCTTAAGTAGAAGCTAATAAATCACATCTTAACCAGATTATATCCATGGATTTCCTTACCATCCGATCCATGACAAACCTAACCAATCACCTTCAACTGCGTGTCGCATAGCTAACGTATTCATTTCAACGTTTGACTTTAGGCGCTCCAAATCTCCACTGTTGATCTGTCTTGCTTGATCCAATGGCTATCGTGTCACCCATTCACCAACTAGCTTGGCTGATCTCCACCATTGATCAATCCCTCATGATCCAACGGCTATTGCGCAATCTCGAGTGAATTCTTGCATGTCCGATATTCGACCGAGAGTGTGCGAGAAAAGTGGTTTTGTCGTGCTACGTGTCACCCACTTAGGCTAATCATGTGAAATTTAGGAATACTACTTACAGCTCTTAGGGCATGCAAGATACTGCTTACCACCTACGAAGACCACTCCATCATTATGCACATTTTCCACTGTTTTGTCGACACGTGACTTGATGTGATCCATCCATCTATTAACTTAATCTACTGCGATAAGATCTTCGTCGCTCATCTTCTATTAATCATGTTCATTGATTTGACTGATCCAACGGTTCCTATGCACTCCTGCTCCATTACTTCTTCCTTTCACTAATTTCGATCTTCAATTGCTCTTCTACTTGACTCCTTCCCAAACTTTTTTCTGCGTATTATTTAAACGCTGCCACTCCTGAGATTTGATTTGGTTATTCAATCAGACTCAAACACTGTCCGATCATCGCAATACTCCTCTAAGCACTGTCCTCTCTCTTGGATTCTTTTTGAATTCCCTGCACACTTATGTTATGCATAATTACTGTAATCCACACACAGTTCATCATTTAATTACTCAATACACACCACACAAACTCAGAAATCACACTTTTGTATTAATAAATAAATATTTACACAATGAGTTCATTCTCAGCCTGATATTCTATATTAATGGCCTTTCGTTTCACAAAAGGCATCCTAGGACCCTTCCACACTATCCAAGAACTCCATAGACTTTCTATCCATCCTCAACCACCTTCCATCCACCTGTCACATCCACAAGAACAATTAAATTGCATGCTTGATTTTACCAAAAAAACCAAAAAAGTGAAAATAGATTTACTTTAGTTTCCTTGCTTACACATTAGTATGGTTTGATGCTCTTTACTTCTATAACTTAGATAGCAACATTAGGTTAGTAACACATATTTCATTAAATTTGGAATTAAATGGTGGATCTGGAATTTCAAAATAACCAAAAAGCTCAATTCTAGTCATTGTCCTTGTAATAAAATATTTCCAAATTTAATGAAATATGTGTTTAGTGTTAATTTAGCAATTCTGCTTACCATCATTGTTTAAATGGTTAATTAGGATACGGCATGATTTAGCATTACATGTTGTTTTCTTCATTATTGCAGTAGAGTAGCTCTCTTAGAATAGATTTTCTCTTCTTCCATCAAAGAATCAAGCTTCTTTTGACTCCATAGAAGTCTGGCTTAGAACCCCTGGGGTCTCTCGCCGAATGAACAGTAATAAAAGGGAGGACCTTCACTTTTACTTGTGCATATAGCACTGTCACCTCCAAGTTTGTACGAACCACGAGTTGATAAGTAAAGTTGGTAGCCTAGGAGTTGTAGCATCCTTGCTGCAATACTGGCCCTCATCATTAGTCCCTAGGTCAACCCACTATTTTGCCTAAAGGGCAGCGTTACCCAAGATTTGTGAGATTTCAAAGGTGAAAATGAATTTTGACTGACTAACACTCTACTTTTCACTCAAATGTCGACCCAAAAAGCAGGAAACATCTACTTCCATCCTAGCTAAGGACATTGTTATTCCTAACAGAGTCTCATGGAAATGGAGAGAGAAATAAAGCGAGGAAACATCTTAGTTTTTTCCTCAATGAAACTCATGAGAGAGTTGGAAATGATGAGTCTCTCACCATCTATATGTTGGAGGCTTAGGCATTGTGTTACAGGTTGAATGGTTGTCAGATGATTGTTAGAACATTGTATGAGATATAGTTGTTATGCTGCCAAGAGGTTGAGAGAGAGAGAGAAAGGAGCTTGAGGACTAAAGGAAGCTTGACCTAGCCAAGATGGTTGTAATCATTCTTCTTCAATCTAATAATATATATCTGCTACTGTGTTGTCTAATTGATGGTGTTGATGTCGTCTTTGTTTACATGTTGATTCGATACCATAACTTATAAGTAGATTAGATGTATTTTGTTTCATATATTTATGTATCAATGTTTTAATCATCAGAGTGTATATGGTGTAGTATTACCCTCTGTCTTGTTTATGTGCAGGTGTTGATCTAGGAGCTAGCAGAGGGGTCTTTCACTTTGCTACATTGGATACTACAATAGAGCTACAATAAGCACTGAGGTAATCTCTCTTCTTTTGCTTTGTTAATAATGCATTGAAATAGATATGCATATGCTTCTTTGTGACAATTGCAGTTAATCTAAAACAGTCTACCTTGGATCCTGGGAAGATCCTTGAGGGTATTCCAACCACAACCACCTGTGCATTAATCCCTATAGAAAAACCTAGTAAACTTTTGTTCTTATGAGAAATTATTCTTCAGCAATAATTACAATGCAAAATTATTCTAGGAATCATGCCAAAATTTATGTCAAATATAAAAGTGAACGCTAGTCAAACCATTCAAAATAATCACTTTTGGTCAACTTTTGGCCTAGTCAACAGTGTCCTGCAATCAACTTCGGGTCTGTGGTTGACCCTTATGGTCAACTTGGACCTGTATTCCAAGTTGATATATCCTTTTCTCCTGCTATAGGAGAGAGGAAAATGTTGGAGCATGTTACAACATTTGTAAAACAATTGATATATAGGTGAGACAATTCACTCAAGGAAGTGGAGGCAAGTGAGTTGCATCCAAGCCCATATGCCCAACTACATGTTTATTTTATTTTTTATTCAATTATTTTTATTTGATATGTGTAATGAATTGACTCTTAATGCCACATCTTCAGTTCAAAATACCTCTATATAGGGCTAACCCAAATAAAATAGAATGAATTTCGAATTCCATTATCTGAAGGAAGTGTTTTCATGAATTTCAATTATAAATTTGATACAGAATAATCTAGACCGTAGACTAATTCGTCTTTCTCAACATATTTTCAAGATGTTTATAATTATGAGTTTCATGCCACTCCTTCGGAGGACATGTCAGAGCTAAAGGCCATCCCAATGAGATTGAATAGGATGAACAATTCCTAATTACTTATCTGTATATGGGAACTTGTGATCAAGTCAACACATCGCAATATATTGCAACTTCTAATTATTTCTTATTTTTACCTAATAGATTCGCAATATAATCGGGAAAGTGTTTCAAATACCATATATGAACCACGAGACATGTCAATTTAATATATCCCATTGGTATCATTTATTGTTTTATTCAAATAAATAAATATATAT
>APFE031720297.1:41406-65861 GCA_000404065.3 Pinus taeda
AAATAACACAATCAAAATCCAGAAACAAAAGGAAAAAAAACAAGAAAAGCAAGCATTGAGGCTAGTGTCTAGGCCACCATCTTTCCCCATATCTAGATAATAATTTGAACAAACCTTAAAGTCTGTATTCCCATATTTTCTATGTGTGTGAGTGCTTACTAACCCAAGTCGTTTTCAAAGTGATATCTTTTGAAACTTATGAAAACTAGGTTGTCTTTTAAGTGGTTTCCTTTTAAACTTGTTTAAGGAAGGAACTATTCGATGGTTGGCTTCAATATTTCATGATATTCTTATGGAAGCGATGAAGAGGTTCAGTCTACCTGTGTTCACGATATTCATGTGGAAACATAAATAAGTTTGAACATACAAGGTTAACCATCCACATTGTGCAATAATGGTGTAAACAAAATTTGGAGTCTACTGCATTTGCATCCACATTGTGCAACAATGGTGTAATCAGAATTTGGAGTCTGCTGCATTTGCGTTTTGGAAGAGGTTTGAACATCCAAGGTTAACCATCCAAATTTTGCAACAATGGTGTAGTCAGTATTTGGAGTCTTGAAATTTGGAATCTATTGCATTTTCAATTTGGATTCTAGGTAAGATAGCTTCTAGGTAATATCTATCTTAAATTTTGGGTTTCAAGATCTTCTAGGTAAGATAACTTGTAGGTGGGATCTATCTTAACTTTTGGGCCACTTTTTGGAATTCTATTTATTATCTAGATTTAAGATACATTCCAAAAAACATTAAGGTTCTTGGTTTCATTTCTATTATCTAGACTCTATATCCTAGTGTCAGTGCTTTTGGCTTTTGGCTTGTTTGTCTTTCACATTAAATTTCATAGATGTTTATCTATATCCATTTATCCTTTGGTTGGGAAATTTATAAGGATTTTTGGGTGAAAAGTCTTCTCATCCTTTTCTCCCTTGTCAAATATAACCTTTTCTCCCTTGTCAAATATATTGTATCAGATAATGTCAAAATTCTTATAACTATTAAATATCCTCTGCCCTAAACTAAGTTAGCTTCAAGTTATCAGATACCTTCACACCTTCACACCTGCATTTTGAGTATATAAACCTTGGTGCTTATCTTCCACTAAAATTTGATGAGACCATTCTTTGAACCAGCTTAAGGGAACTTCGAACCCATTAATCCAATGTTGAAGTGTGTAAAGATGCTAAATTATGAAGCAATCCCTAGGCTCTAGGAAATGATTTACATAAAAGGCCATATTTAGCTTTTCATGTTATGTACTAGCCTTGATTTAACAGGGGCTATAGCTTTCTAATGTTGGAGAGTTTGTGAATATTAATACAAACATATTGACTTTGGAAGTATTTTCTTTTACTTGCATTCCACCCAACATAGTTGATTTGCTTTTCTTGTGAAATGTATTATTGAATTCTAAATATGGATTCTGCGTAAAGGTGATAACAATATCCTCTCCTTTTAAATTGTTAATAATTTCAATGGGCACCTCAAATTTCATCACGTTGACAAGAACTTCAAATGTCATCACGTGAAATACATAGACATGAATTCATAATCATTGATAAAGTATCCTAACGGCTCTCCCCCTCTTTGTCTACACTTTCTTTTAGAAAATTTGTTCATCATCGTTGTTAAGACTTGCTTTTATCGAATTTGTTTCGTCGGCGCTGTTAGGAGTTTATGATATTCCGAAGATAGAACATAATTGGGGAGAAGTATTTATAGGAGGGAAAATTTTCTACACCAAACTTTTTGAGAAAGCCCTTCACCTCCTGGTAACATCTAGTCTTCCATCCCATTGGTGTTTTTTATGGTGTTGCTTCTTTTGACGGTGGATGCGGAAAATTTATCTACCAGAAGTCCTGAGAGACTCTAAAAGTTTCATTGTTTTGAAGAACCTAACTAGGTTTTGTATTCATAATTATACTTGAATTAATCTAAAATATATTTATCAAAACAAAGAAAAATTAAATTTTATTATTATTTTAATTGACTTGTTAAAGCATGGGTTTCATACTTGGGTCAATTGTTATAGGTCATGCCCCCATTGTAGGCTTTAGGATTTTTATCTAAGTCAAAAAATCAATTTTGTTTGGTCAAAATATTCCTCCATCAAGTATCCTTGCAAGTTGGGCTCCAAACTATTAGTCAAGAAGTCGACTCCACAAAATAGACTCATGTTAGCGTATTTGAGGGACAAACAACTATTTATAGGCATGTAGACTTCACATAAAATGGAACAAAGGAATCTAAGAATATAAGAGAAATAATTCAGTGGAATCTTAGAGAAAAAAAATCATTGTAATTGCACAGAAGTTTGGTGCTATTTCAAAAAAGACAATTTGGTGTACCTCAATGATGGATTGAAAATTTCAGAGAAAAAATTAGGATATTACAGTGAGGGAATTAAGTATACCTCACGAATGAGGATTGAAGTAAGGACTATGTTGCTACTTCTAAAGAAAAGGTTGTCACTTCAAGAATAGGGATATCGTTACAGGACCGAGACACAACTTTGTTATGTGATTGAGTTATCATATGTCTACTTCCTATATTGAACCGAAGTATGAAGCCTATTATAGGACTATATCATTCTTAGAGGAGAGAACTATGACTGTTGCATCACATCAAAATTTGTCAAGGGGTATCTCATTGTTGCAAGAAGGTTGCGTTGAGTACACTTTGAAGAACAAAATACTACACACAAAATTGAAGAAGAACAAACAAGGATGACTTCATGGAGCGAGTCCCTAGTCTAGGTCGTAAGGGTCTTCATTGTCTCATATTGTTTTTTATTCTAACGAAGGAAGAATTCTTGACCAGGTTTTCCCCTAGAGTGAAGTTTTTCCCTAGATGCATGCCTACATCTTGTGTCCTCCATTATCTGTTGTTTGGAATTAGTCTCGATGATAAAGAGAATATAAATCCAATAAAATAATAATAATAATGAAACATCATAAGGTAATTTCATAATAAGAGAAATTGATTAACCCCCACACTTTGGATTTCTCAACATGGTATCAAACTTAAGGTCATGATCAAAGACAGTTTGAAGATCACTTATACATCGTTGAAGTATTCTCATTGAAAGGTTATGTTTTCATTCATATTAAAGATCAATTCAAAAGGACATTCTCTGGGATAATAAAACTAGGATTCAAAGGAATCTTGAAGGGCTGAGTAGCACATTTCAAAACGTCCGAGAATTAAAAATCATAGTAAGACAATTCAATCATTTTATAGAATGGGTAGTAAATTTTAGTGCAATCTTAGAAAAGAAGTTCTTTTTAATTAGAAGATAGTTCAATATATCTTAGAGGTCAAGTTTTGATATCTCAAAAAAGGGATTTTGGAAGACTATTGTGTTAGAAGGATTACATAACTACAAACCGAGATATTCAAGCTGTCATAGAATCATGTAAAACATTTTCTATATTACAATCATAGTAACAAGGGACCAACTCATATCCACGCCTACATCACAGAAAAAAACACACCAAGACTGACTGAAGTATGACCGAAACAAAGAAATGGAAAGCACAAGGAGCAGGCTTAAGGAGATCAAGTAATTATTCATTACTTAACAAGATGCACTTGCAACAAGTCTAATGAGCTATCTAATGAGAGGTACATAAACACAAGGTACATATATTTATAATATTTTAGATTTATATTGTGATCCTTGTTTATAACTAGTCTAGGATAAAGATTGTACTCTCTAGATAACATATTAGAGCCTTAATTCTTATCTTCTAGGGTTTACAAGTGATCTAGGATTTCAAACAACATTCCTTGATTGATAGAAGGAATAAATTTTCATAAGATTCGATCTGTCATGGTTATGTAGGCAATCTAACTTGAAAAATTAAATCATGTTCTTGGTATCAAATGTTTTACTTGAAAGTGTGTATTACATGTATAAAATATCATGGCTTGATACAAAGAGAACACTTCAAGGAATTCTTACAATGTTTGTCAAGGAACATACCCAAGTATGTCTTAGACTATACATCTTATAAAGTTCTCTTAATATAAAAATTACGTTCATCTTATTTTGAAATTTGTGTTACATTACTCACATCACTCTGTCTAGTTTTCTTGAATCATAAAGATTCTTGTTTAGGGTGATTCATCATTTGATAATTCTACCCTCCTTACATCCTTGATTATTCTTATAGAACCCTAGATAGGTTCTATGGAAAACCCCAACTTAAGGGTATGCTAATGATAATGTCTGGAACCCTAACCTACTTAGGTTATTATTGAAAGAAACATGTTTGATGTTTTGATGATGTATAAAGTAACTGACTGATGCTTTGATGAAGTCGTGTTTGGGGTTCTGATATGGTTATGGAAACCCTAACTTGTTAGGATTGAATGATAATGTCTAAAATCTCAAACCTTTGAAGTATTGGTAATTTAGGTTTTGTTATTTTCTTGTATTGAAACCCTAACGGTTTGGTAGAATGTATGAGCAAGACCCTTATAATGTCTTAGAAATTATTTCCTTGGGATGTATGTGTTTGTCCGACAAACCCCAGTCTAATCAAGTTCGCTATATGTCTAACTCTTATTAAATTTGTGAAGTTCGGTTTGAATAACACATTATATGAAATGCTCGTGCATGATAAAGGGATCCTATATGCATGCGTTGACCTAATTGTTGATGGTCATGTGTCCTAGGGTGTGTAACAAAGCCCTAGTCAAAGTTTGTTTTGCGGGGATGATAATATTTGTGAATTCTAGGGCTTTAGAGTTAAACCTTAGTATAAGTTCAAATCTCTTATGTATAATGACAATATGATAATTTGAGATTTCTATGAGATTGTTGAAATCTGAGTTTCAGTGGTGATTGATATTTGATTGAGAAAATCTAGGGTTTACCACAAACCTTAGTGGAATCTAGTCATGTTATTAATTGAGTTGTGATTGGTTTTGATTGTTATATATCATGTATGAAATATAGGGTTTGTGTGAAACCCTAGTGAGAAGTCTAACATGATAATTATGAAGTTTTTAGATACCTTTTAGATTTATATTTATTTCTAGGGTTTGCAATATGATGTAGTAGGGTATGTCATACCATTGAAAGAAACTTTGAGACCCTAGATAGTTATGAACTACCTAAAGTCTTGATGAAGTAGTCTAGGGTTTATGAAGAAAACCCTAGAAAGATGTTGAATAGTATGCATCTCTTGTTTGTAATTAAGTTTGGGCATCTGATATATAAATTTGAATGCTTTCGTGACTTTGATATGGCTAACTTCATGCTTCTATATTTTTGGATGTACTTGCTATCTAAGTTTTGCAAGTACATAATATTCAAGATGGAGAAGATGGTCGATGTGATAAGAATGATGTGAATGGTGATGGTAACGATAACTCTGATGAGAAGGATGCAAGCCACTAAATATTTTCTGATGTCGTAAAGAAGTAGAACTCCCTAAGTTAAGAAGGACCCTCGATGAAATCTCCCTAAGTTAAGAGGGAGCTTGAATGAAAGGAATCTACCTAGGATAAGAGGATGATTGAGAATATTCCTTGTAGAGGAATTATTAGATCGTCTTTGATCAAGAGGGAGTGATAGATATGGTTTTCTACTTCATGTGTCATGCACTAGACCAGGGCTAACAACTGTAACTTTTAGTGAAGGCCATGAGTGAGAGAAGAAAGTTGGAGAATGTATTTTTGAAGGATTGTTTCATTAAGAAAATACACATAGATTTATGAAATATGTTGGTGCATGAGAAGTAGGAAAGGAAGTTGCATGGTTGAGGAATGTTCTGTCAAGATTCACTGGGAGAGCTCTAAGTCCCACTATGGCAATTTTAGAAGAAACATTAAGTTGTCTAGAAGACCCCAAAGGTTTGTATATGTTTATGTACATTTGAAAGTTTGTAACTAATTGGTTTTGTGTTTGTACAAGTAAATATCTCAAAGTTTTGATAACATGTTGGTTAACGACGAGTGCGATGAGGAGACATTTGTTGTCCTTGATCTGTTGGATTAAGGAGTGTTGAGGCTTTATGAGTGAAACATTGCCTAAGGGGACATCTAGTTGGTACTCTATGTTGATGTTTAGGTCCCGAAGTTAGGAGGGTGGTGTTGTACATATAGCTTTGACCTAAGTTACACACCTAGATCCCTGGGATGATGGTTAGATCGTAAGATTGATGGTACCTAAAGAGGTTGAAATCTTGAATCCATCTTAGTCCCACTCAGATATATTTCCCTGGTCACAAATCTAGTCTGTGGCAATGCGATTCCTAAATTGTTGAGAGACCTTGGATAGATTTCCCTGGTGAGAAATATAGTCCATGGCATTGGCATTGAGATATTACTTGTAACTCCATGGTTATATGTAAATATGAATACCTTCTAGTTAAGAGGGAGTGTTGAAGAATGTAACTAGGTTATATTTTCATAATTATACCTGAGTCAATATGAAATATATTTGTTAAAAGAAAGAATTTTTTTATTTATTATTATTTCAATTGAATTTTTAAAGCATGGGTTTCATGGTTGGGTCAATTTTTATAGGTAAAACCTCCATTGTAGGCTTTAGGATTTTTATCTAAGTCAAAAATCAATTTTGTTTAGTCAAAATCTTCCTCCATCAATCCTCCTTGCAAGTCGGTCTCCAAACTATTATTCAACAAGTCGTCTCCATAAAATAGACTCACGCCGGCTTATTTCATAATGAAATAACTATTTATAGGCATGTAAACTTCACATAAAATGGCACAGAGGAATCCGAGAATCTCAGAGAAACAATTCGGTGCAATCTCAGAGAAACAGTTCAGTGTAATTGCAGAGAAGTTCGGTGCTATTTCAAAGAAGCCAATTCTATCTACCTCAGTGATGGAGACTAAAAATTTCAAAGAAGAACTTGGGATATTATAGTAAGGGAATTCAATGTACCCCACGATCGAGGACTGGAGTAAGGACCGTGTTTCTACTTCTAAAGATAGGGATATCAATTCAAGAACATGGATATCATTACTAGACCGAGACACACCTTGTTATGTGACTGAGCTATCATATGTCTACTACCTATATAGAACTAAAGTATGAATCCTATCACAGGACTATATCATTCTTAGAGGACAAAAGTATGATTGTTGCATCACACCAAAATTTGTCAAGGGGTATCTCATTGTTGCAAGAAGGTTGTGTTGAGTACACTTTGAAGAATGAAATATTATACATAGAACTAAAGAAGAACAAAGAAGAATGACTTGATGGAGGGAATCTATATTTTAGGTTGTAAGGGTATTGGTCATCTCATCTTGTTTTTTAGTCTACTAAAGGAAGAATTCTTGATCGGGTTTCCCTTAGAGTGGAGCTTTTCCCTCGTTGTGTGCCTAAATCTCGTTTCCTCTATTATTTGTTGTTTGGAATTAGTATTGATGATAAAGAAAAGATAAATCAAGAAAGAGAATAATAATAATGAGACATCATAAGGTAATGTCATAATAAGAGAAATCGATTAACTTCCACACTTTGGATTTCTCAATGCATTGGCACTGCAGTTTTGGATCTAATTCATGAGCTCCTTGCTCTCCGGGGGGTCCTTTTCGTGCATCTTGGCTTGAAATCTCAAATCTCATTGTATTTTGGGACTCCAAATCCATTATAGATTCGGCAAACAATCCAAGCACATCAAATTCATCAAACCTAGATACATGGAAATGTCGAATTAAAGCCATGCTCCAGGCTTTCAACTTTGTCTCCATCACTCACATCTATCAAAGAAAGAATGGAGAAGCAAATCACCTCTCAAAGGAAGGTTGTCACTCATATCCGAACAAGAACTTCCAGAGGAATGTGTAATAGTAATGATCCAACAATGCATGTTAGAGAAATGATTAATCATCATAAGAACTATTTTTTAGAGCATTATTTAATGAAGTATAGAATGGTTTATTCTTAATCATAGAGGATGAACTAGTGGGACACTAATCCCCTTTTTTATTGCAATTTTTTATTTCTATTAATCTAAAACCTTTTTTCTGTTTTGGAAAAAAATAAACCTAACAGTTGACCATACTAAAGCCATGGTGGATTTTCTTCTGCTAAGGAAAATATGAGGCCCCAACAAATAAAGTGAAAATCAATTATATATAGCATATTATGTATATGGTTGTTACATTTGAAGTCTAAATTTTTGAATTTGAAGCAAAGTAACATGTTTTGTAGTTTAAATTATTTTCTATTTTCATAAATGATTTTTGTGTTAGTTTTGATTAAAAAATGATTAGAGAACAATCTGAAAAAATATTTATAAGAACAAATAAAAATTATAAAAAATTAGTTCAAAGGATGCATATCTAAAATTTAAATACCTTGAAAAAATCATTAAATCAATAGAGCTTCTAGTTTCATATGTCAATTTGAATGAGAACGACAAACGGATTCAATTCCCCTGGAAGCTGAGTTTACCTGGCTAATCCTATATTGCATTTTCGATCTCAAAAACACATATGAGTTGATTGAAGGTTATGGCTACCATATCCCCTAATGCTTTCAAGTGGATTAATATTCCTTATTCCCATTCTCCTTCCTTTCGCATAAGGTACAACACATAGATGAGGGAGGAGGGATTCTCCCCACTGCTTAGCATCTTCAACTTGCCATTAAAACAAAAGCCTGTCAACTTATTTCAGCTTTGTAGGTCAAATGAAAAGATTTGGCTTATACGAAAAGGACCCATATACGATCACCTCACGTGAAATAGTCGTATGTCAAAAAGATAAACAAAGCACCTTTTTCTCTACATATTTTATAGTTTTTCTAGGATTATCCACATTTTGTTGTACTATCCACTAGCAGATTGGTAAAATGGAGGTTTCCCTTAGATTCTTGACGAGTTTGAGGCTTTTATGGCGTGCTAAATTCACACGTACAATGTTCAAAAGGAATTTGATTTTTGGCACAAGGCTACTATTTGTTTCCAAAATCTATGAAGGTATTTCATTGCACGTAATTTAAATAGTACTATGTTTTTTATTGGAGTTGTTTTTAGTGTGAATTTTTTGACTTTATGGTTTGATTCTGGTAGAATAATTTGAGGTGAAATTTTGATTTGTGTTATTTAAATTTGTTTTTCACTGTATATATGGGTTCAACCCCTAAAAAACCGCTAAAACACTTTAATTGTGTAGAGGTTAACCATTTAAATTATGATTTCAATAAATTCCTGCTGGATTTTAGAGAAATTAAACCAAAAAACCTCACAACAATAAAATTCCAAAAAATCTTAAAAAACAAATTATTAAGATTTATAAAATCACTTTTTTATTGTTTTGTCATTTATGTTTTATAGATAATCGGTTAATTATTGTTCACATTATATCAAACAAAAGCGAAATGCCATATCTGATATAGTTAGCACTCAAGCTTTATGTTCACATTATATGAAACAAAGCAGCAAAATTGCGTCTAATTTAATTCACGATATTATTTTTCAGCCAAAGTAAGTATGCAAGGTTTATGAACAAATTAAGAGAGAAGTTGCTACAATTAAAATACCAAAAAATTGTGCATAGATTTCATAAAAGAAAACGTATTAGCGATTGCAAATTATCAGCTAATATGTGCAATGTCTACTTGTAATGGATTCTGATTCAGGAAGCAAGCGAAAGCTGAAATTATCATTTAGGCATATATTTTGTCAATATAGTGTTCTGGAATAAGTTATATGCTTAAATTAAAAATGCAAAAGAGAGAAATGTGAATGGTGTGGATTTTGGGTTTTTCTTTGGCTTGCCACAAATTAATACAATGCTCCCCAATTGGATAATTTCGGGGGTAATAAGGAATATTAGGGATTGGCCAGACCTACGTTTTGGCTAATCAAATTTGTGTTATTGTGTAAAATTATGAAATTCCAAATTCTTTTAGCTGGCTTATGGGCCTAATGGTGAGGGCTTAAAACTGATTCTTACTAGAGTAAGAAGAGGGTGGGATTTATTTTCCAATATGCTTGGAAAGTATTTTTGGAAATCAAAGATAGTATGGAAGGAATTTAGGAAACTCAAGATGGTAAGTATTATATTTAAGTTGATAGGTTTGTTTATTTAGGAAAAGAATTTTTAGAATTTTAATTTAATTATGAATAATTATTAGGTATATGGTATGGATTTAACATCTATGACATATTTTAAAATATCCATAGTATTATATATAAAATAATGGTTGAGATTTATCTTCAAAGTAGTTATGTCATTTTTGTTGGTTATCACGAGTATTAAACATTCAATAAATGAACAAGAAAAGCATAAAACATAAACTAAATCACACACATTTACACAATAGAAATTACGTGGTAAAACCTTCATAGTGTGTCAAGAAAACCTCTACAAGGCAAGTTGTTGGAAATATACTAATCAAGAATAATTCTCCATGATTAGAAGCCTCTCCGACAATCCCAATTAAAATGGGTTCATTCATTACATAACTCCTCTTTATATAACTCGTTGACCCGTAAAAACCAAATTTACCCATAATTACATTATTTACATTATTTGTTGTCATTCTTTCAACAATCTCCACCTTGACAATAATTTTCCTAATCCCTTGCCCATGCGCATTCATCATCTCTTCAGCAATCCAAGAGAAGCCAAACACCATCGAAGCTTCTCTAGTGTAACTAGCTTCATGAATATGTCTATACGATTCCCCTGTGTATGGACCTTCTTGAAAGTTGCTTTACCACCATCGATCACATGCTTGACAAAATGGTACCTGAGATCAATGTGCTTGGTCTTGCTCTGATAAGATGGGTTTGTAGCCAAATGAATAGCACTCTCAGTGTCAAAAAATATATTCACTTTCTCCTGCGTCCTTCCAATCTCATCAAGTAGACCTTTCAACTAGATTGCTTCTTTACTAGCATCCGAAGCAACTATATACTCTGCTTCGGTAGTGGACAAAGCAACTGTTTCTTGAAGCTTTGACATCCAGCTAATTACTCCACCTGCAAGAGTAAAGACATAACCTGTAGTAGATCTCATTTTTGCCAAATCACCTGCATAATCAGCATCCACATATCTGCAAAGTGGTCCTTCAGTACCATTAAAGATGATGCAATGGTCACTTGTGCCTATCAAATATCGAAGCACCCATTTTACTGCTTGCAAGTGTTCTTGTCTTGGATTTTCTATCAACCTGCTGACAAGTCCAACTGCATGTGAAATGCGAGGTCTTGTAGATACCATCGCATACATTAATTTTCCTAACGCATTTGCATATGGTACACGAGGTATATACTTCTTTTCTTCATCAGTTCTAGGACTCAAAACTAAAGAAAACTTAAAATGGGAAGCTAATGGAACATTAACATGTTTCACATTGTTCATTCCGAACTTTTCACGTACTCTTTCCACATACTTTTGCTGTGAAAACCAAAGGTTTCCATTTTTCCTATCTTTGTGTATCTCCGTGCCCAATATATGATTTGCTACTCCAAGATCCTTCATATCAAACGTCCTAGAGACTTGAGCTTTTAACCTATTGATCTCTTCCATGATTTTGATTGCAATAAGCATATCATCAACATACAAGATGAAGATAACGAATATGTCATTGAAACTCTTAAAGCATACATACTGATCATACTCACTTCTAGTAAAGTTTTGGCTCATCATGAAGGAGTCAAACTTCTTGTACCACTGCCTGGGAGACTGCCTCGAGCCAGACAATGATTTCCTGAGCTTGCAAACTAATCTTTTGTTGTGTCCTTGTATAAAACCTTTTGGTTGTTCCATATAAATGTCTTAATTAAAATCACCATGTACAAAGGTTGTTTTAACATCTAACTATTCTAACTCAAGATCAAGTAATGCAGTTAGTGCTAACATAGTACGAATAGAAACAAGTTTGACGATTGGTGAACAAATCTCATGAAAGTCAATACCTTCAACTTGAGAATACCCTTTTTCTACAAGCCTCGCCTTATACCTCTCAATGTTTCCATCAAAATTTCGCTTCAATTTGAAGATCCATTTGCTTCCAACAATACTTCTTCCTTCATAAAGTTCTACAAGATTCCAAGTTTTTTTCTTGGCTAAGGAATCCATTTCTTCATCCATAGCCCTTTTCCACTTTTTTTTAATTTGCATCATCCACTGCTTCCTAACAACAAGAAGGTTCCCCATCTTTAGTAATCAATGCAATAGATGAAGTAGAATCTTCATGCATTTTGGGTTTTTTTTTCCCTTGTAGACCTTCTTAGAGTGACTCGTTGTTGAACTGGTTCTGGAACTTCAACAGTTTCCTTTGCATATTCTTCACCTTTTTCTTCAGAAGTCTCTCCTTCCTTTCAACTTTTTGAAAAGGTTTAGCCTCCAATTGAATTTGTTGATTCGGTGATACTTGTTCCTATTCAACTTTTTCAGCATATGATTTTAGAAGAGAAGATTCATCAAACATTATATCTCTACTAATGACTATTTTTCATGAAGAAGGATCACATAACTTGTATCCTTTCACCGCATAGTCATGCCCAACAAAGACATAACATTTCACTTTTGGATCTAATTTTGAGTGTTCATTCTTAGGAATATGAGCATAGGCATCACAACCAAAAATCATTAAATGTGAATAATCACGAGACTGAACTGACCAAACTTCTTCAATAATTTTACAATTAATGGCAACATAAGGTGATCTATTAACTAAATAACAAGCAATAGATATTGCTTCTTCCCACAACTCCTTTTGCAGGTTAGCATTGCTGATCATGCTTCTGGCTCTTTCCATAAGAGTCTAATTCATACATTTAGCAATGCCATTTTTCTAAGGAGCATAAACAAAAATTTTATGTCTAACAATTCCTTTATCCTTATAGTATTGCTCAAATTCTAGAGAAGTAAATTCACCGCCATTGTAAATTATTAAACATTTAATTGCTTTGCCTGTTTTCTTTTCCAACATAGCTTTAAATTGTTTAGAAAGATTAAATATATCAGTTTTTCTTTTCAACATATAAACTGAGACTTTCTAGGATAAATGATCAATAAATGTTAAGAAATATAATGTACCTCCATAAGATATAGTAGGAGATGGTCCCCATGGGTCAAAATGAATATAGTCTAGAATTTCTTTGCTATTATGACTTCCAGTTTTAAATTTTTGTTTGCATTGTTTACTATAAACACAATGTTTACAAAAATCCAACCTCAAGGATTTCAAATCGGGAAGCAAATTTTGATTCACGAGTACCTGAAGACCCTTCTCGCTCATGTGACTGAGTCGTTGATGCCATAAGAGAGTGCCTTCTTCTGCCTTCTCTGATACAGTCGTTTCCTCACTGAACTGAGTACCTCCTTTGAGTCTGTAAATATTTCCAATATTTTATGCCTTCATAACAAACCAGGCTCCTTTTGAAACTTTTAGCACTCCATTCTGACCCTTGTAACCTTCTGAGTCCGAAATTCCCAAAGAAATCAATTATTTTCTCAATTCAGGTACATGTCTAACATTAGTTAATGTTCTAACCATATCATCATACGTTTTGATTATGATTTTTCCCATCCCAACAGTCTGACAAGATATATTATTTCCCATAAACGCATAACTATCATTCACAACTTCATATGAAGTAAAACAATTTATGTGTTGACACATGTGACGAGAAGAACTAGAATGCAACAACCAATATTCATAATTCTGAGAGACACTACAAATAGGTAAAGCTTCATCTACCATATCCAATTCATTAGATAAAACTTCATCAATCATACCTTACTCAACTTGATTTGCTTCCTTCTTTGGGTTTTCAAACACCTTTCGTTTCAAATAATCTTCCTTGAGGTGCCCAATTTTGTTATAGTACCAGCATTTGGCTTTACATTTTTTCCCTTTGATTTTGATCTCGAAGAACTCCTTTATTTCTCCCCTCTTTCCTTTGATTGGCCTCTGGCGACCATGGCTCCAAGTGCGGAGGTTCCAATGTTGAATTTTCTTCGTACTTCTTCAGATAACGAAGCTCCCACAACTGTATCAAATTCTAAAGATTCAGTTGAGCTCAAAGTGATAGATGACACGAAGTGGTTCCATGACTCAGGGAGAGAACACAACAAAGTGATAGCTTTGTCTGCTTCCTGATATTTAACTTTCATATCTGACAATTGGCAAATAAGTGTATTAAAAACATTTAAATGTTCTGCAATTTTTGTACCCTCCTTCATTCGAAGACTTTGCAATTGTCTTTTCAAATAAATTCTATTTGTTAAAAATTTGGTCATATACAACATTTCCAATTTTCCCCATAAAGATTATGTCGATGTTTCTTCAACAATATTGAAATGAAGTTCATATGCCAGGCACAACCTGATGGTATTGATAGCTCGGGAATCCAAGTCCTCCTAGTCAAATATGTCATGCCAATAGGTTTATTCTTCACCCCGTCTAATTCATTGTGCAACCCTTGTTGCACAAGAAAATCCCTAACTTCCATTTTCCATAAAGAAGAAAATTGTTGGCGGTGAACTTCTCCACCTCGAACTTTGCATTTGTCAGTTTTTACATTTCTTTCTACAAATACTCCTACTAGGGTTTCCTTCCTTCAACTAGGGTTTCAAAAAATAATTATGTTTCCTTTCTTTCAGTTAGACTTTCTTAAAATAGATTCTGATTTCTAGGAAAGTTCTCGTCCTATTTTGATTTTTGTTACTACTCAATAAAACCTACTCCATTTTACTTTCAAGAATTAAAAAAAAATTCAAAATTCAAAATTTTGAGATTTTCATTGTTGAGAAAAAGAAAAAAAAAATCCAAAATTTCCTCAAACCTTCAAACGCTATCCAATTTTTTTCAAACAAAAAATATGCTAATTAAAAAATTAAGTCACCCAATGACTAATTTGAATTGCTCCCACAAAAAAAACACTTCTACACTACGAATTTCTCCCTCTTGATGCCTTTCTTCGTGGCTAAGACTTTAAATAGACAAAGAAAACACTTCTACATTGTGGCTTTCTCTGTCATTCTCTATCTGGATTGGGATTGCCTTCACGCTACTGAAGCTTAACCAGCAAAAGGGTTTCCTTCACTGCGGCTGATGCAGTTTGTCGAGCCTCTCTCTTTGGTGGTCCCCTTTCTCTCTGGAACTTTCTAGCTACAGGTGGCTATTAACAGTTGAATTTTCAAAAAATGTCATCTTTCTAGCGTTCTCGATGGATTTTCTTTAATTGGTTCTCCTTTCTTCAACACCAATGATGGTTCCATCTTTTTCTACTGAAAGAGACCTCTCCCTCAGTCTCATCGATCATTTGCTACGACTTTCTTAGGGGTGCAGACTCCTCACTTAAACAATGAATGTCAAGGATGCGCTCCTTTCCACATACAGATCTCTCAAATTCATTGGCGAGTCAGATGGCTCTTTTCAGTACTGTACACCTCAAACCAATGCAGCTAGTCATATGGCTTCATTTTTTTCTCTTTAACCAGCGGATTCCTTCATGCATGGCTTTAAGAAAGTGGCTCTATCATTTCTCTTTGATCAATGGATTTTCCATAGCAAACCTTCAAGAGTTAGTAGGTCGAAAATAACCTTCAGTGATTTCTTCACACACAAGCTCTGGTACCACTTGTTGGTAATCAAGAGTATTAAACATTCAATAACTGAAAAAGAAATGTGTAAGACAAAAATTGAATCACACACATTTACACAATAGAAATTATGTGGTAAAACCTTGACAGTGTGTCAAGGAAACCTCCACAGGGCAGGGGATTGGAAACTCATTAATGAAGAATGATTCTCCATGATTACAAGCCTCTCAGTCAATCACAATTAATATGGGTTTCTTCATTACATAACCCCTTCTCGTTATACAACTGACTGACTCGTACAAACCAAATTTAACCATAATTACATTATTTACATCAATTGTTTTCATTAATTCAATATATTTACCTTTTTAATTAATTCGATTAATTAAGAAAAATATGGAATACAAGTGATATGAAATGAGTTATGGTTTTCTCATGTTATGTCATTTTCACCCTTTTAATTAAATTAATTAATTAAAAAAATGTGACATACAAAGTGCTATATGAAGTGAGTTATGGTTTTCTAAGTATATGGTATTGATAACCCATGGTGCTCGCTGATGATATTGTAACAATCCCATTTAAAGCTCAAGAATCCCCATAGAAATATGTGGAAAGAATCATGTTTGATGTTTTTTTAAATGTATATGTTTAACTTATATATTAATTCATTTTATAATAATAATAATAATATTAATATAATTTGGTTATTTTTTATGATTTTTTTAAATTTTAGCAATGTAAATTGTATTATGAAATAAGTGTTTTGATACTTATTATGAATTGATGTCCATAAAATAACACATGTTACATTATACTATTTTATTTTCATATTTGTTATTTTTCCTTTTGTTTCTTCTATCCAGTTATTTTATATTTATTGATCTATCCTGATGATGAGCCACGGTGGAGGGCTCAAAACGTCGATACAGACAAATCATGGATGCAAAAACTCTGGAAGAAAACAACACACAAAGCACTGATCGCAAAAGCCTCAAAACAATTTTTTTATATTTATCATTTTTTCAACCTATAACATAAATTTTCCAACTACATTTTTCCATATAGTAGGCTACACGAAAAATAATGCATAAAAAAAAGAAAAGGATAAGATTGAGAAAAGATCGGGTAAGCATTGCCTTCTGCATTTTTGGATACAAAATTCTGAAATGAAAAGGGTAAGGAAAATATTGTTCGTGGATTTATAAATTACAAGTTGGATATAGTTATGATTATGCAAGCTTAATTCTTTATTCACGGATATTTAATTCCATTAAATCACATATTGTATTCGTACAAGATTTCTGGATGAATTGTGTATAGGATTAATATCTCAACATTTCAGGTGGAGACTCCACTATCGTCACTAAGACTCCATCCATCATCAAGGACCATTTTTTTTAAATGATAACATTTATTATTTTTTCCTAACAACTAATTAATTTATTATCTATTTAAGACTCGCCAACGCTCTCATGTTATCATTCAATATTCTCTAGTCCCTAGTGATAAGTGGAGTATCCACCCTAAAAATTGGAAAATATATTAATCTGATACACAATTCATTTGGAAATCTTCTACGAATCTGAATAACTGTGGAAATCTTCATTCTATTGCATATTATATTCCTAATATTATTGATGTTTCAAGGGTAATTATTATTCCTTACTCCTAGGTAAGGAGTCTAATTCCAAACATTATTTATAATATTCAAATCCAGGATGATTTAGAAGAAGCAAAGCATAAGATAATGTAGAATTGCACTTATCCTTCCAATGAATGCAAGTTCAATTAGATTAATATGATCCTATGCTCATAACGGAATGAAGAATGAGAGTCAATAATGAAAGGCTATAAAATATGCTCTACTCATGATTAAGAAGATGCCAATTATCGTTATAGATCCTGGAAGGTAAGCATTTGATCATTTACTTCTAAGAGAAGCATATAAGTACAATAATAAATCTTGGATGTTGGATAGTTAATAGTATGGTTTTTTATCATTGTGAAAGTTTCTTAAAATCTTGTCATGTAACAGCCAATGTTGTTATGTTGATGTATGTTCGTGAAGTGACATAATCATGAAATATCCAGGAAGTGAGTAGAGACTCAAAAGGAAGAGGAAGAAGAATCTAAAATGGACCAATATTAAGAGCTTTGGCAGATATTAGTTTTTTGTGATTTCTTATTTTGTTAAATAAAGAATATGTTTTGGTCTTTTTTAAAAAAATATCAGCATATTCCTTCCTATTTTTTTAACATGGTGTGAATTGATTGACAAGTTTTTATTAATGGTTCAAATGTTGAGAATCAACTTGCCATCAGCAAGCCTCAATCAAATTTCTAGATAAAGGACTTGGGAGCCTATAATACCTATTATTCAAATATTGTTGGCTTTCTATAAGAAACAAGCAAGACTATTTATTTGGCCTTGTTTATATGGAAATGAGTGTAAGATTGACATTTTAACATGCATTTTGTGAAACATTTATATTTAGCACATTACTCTAATGAATGGCCAACTTCTAAATGGTGAAATCAAAGCCACAATAGTAAAATTTCTTCACGGAGAAAATAAATCTTTTTGAAAATAATTTTTTGGATTCCTATAATCATAAACATAATACAATCAAAAGCACAATCAAATGGTAAATAAATATAGAATAAGCAACTCCAAATAAAACAATTTTTTTTTTGAATTTGCATTGAATTAGTTACCATATATATTTATAAATAAAATAAAATAAGATAATTAATTGAATGAATTTGTAGAATGATATGCCTATCCTAAAAATATCTGTGAAGCATAAGAAATGGCATAAGATATGAGCAAGAAATATGTAATTTATAATCATTTAAAACCACTAACTATAAATATTTTATTTTTAATTATTGTACTTTCGTTTTTTAAGTTATATTAAAATTGATTAAGATATTCTAACAAGTATTCTTATTATCTTGATTTTCCATTAATATTCCCATTATCTTAATTTTCCATTAATACAATGTATCATGCAAAATATTGATTTTCCATTAACACAATGTATCATGAAAAACGCTTCACTTTAATGGAGAAAGAACTATTGCTACAAGTACTATGTACAAATCACTTTTCCATGGGCAACCATTTGAATACAAAATCCCTGAAAAACAAATACAAGCACTTTAGCAAAATCCTCTACATCTGCCATTATGTTTAATTTGATTTTGTGTTTAGTTTGATTTTGTGTAGAGAATAATATATATTAGAAGATGTAATCTATCATTATATTTAGATTGATTTCATGCATAGGAATCCATATTTGCCGATGCATGGCATAGGTAAAACATAAAAAGTGAATCCAAGCCAACCTAACATTATACGTTGGGAAGAAGACCCAAAAAGACAAAAAGAAATGCATTACCTTCGTATATAACATAGAGGTTGTGTAAAAATGGTAACGTTTTTTCCTATAACAATATCTTCAAATAACATAACAACTATCCATTCAAAGAATTTGAACATTGAACTTCCATGCATAGAAGCGATCCTTTAAATCCTCGTTACTTGTATGATATCTCAAGAACCATAATGAAGCTCTTCTCCCCATCATTTTTCCACTAAATTTTAACATGGCAGAGAGGATGGAGGGGAAAATTAGGGTAGCTGAAATCAATATCATCCAACATGATTTTCTCCTTCATTCTCATGATATTTTACGAGAATGGGGATGTTCATTAATAGCAAGATATTCTATCCATGAACACTCAAGTTGTTTCACCATTTTCTCATAGGCGGAACTAACCCATTAGACATTGAATCTTTCTCTTGACCATTTTCTTGCAAGAAAAGTTAGTTTAGTGGGTTTAACATAACAACATCCAAAGATCAATGTAACATTACCCAAACCCCATATAGAAATAACAAGTTAAGAATTTAGATAAATTGCACAATAACCATAGCTTACTTTGTGAGAGGCTCTGGATTCGTAAAATCACTAATATCAAGAGTATACATGTTGTTATAACTACAAAGTATCTAAGTCTACTCGATGCATATATTCTATAGTCACCAAGGAATCATTAACAAGATAGATTTTCTTATCTCTAAATTCCTTTGCTCTGGAACTAGACCCAATTGCAAGATCAACCTCACTCGCATAAACATGATTTCTAGGCCCATTCTGTTGGGCAGATGGGCTATTCAGGACTCTCGGAGGTTTAACATTTCTCTTCTAGTGTCCAATTTGTGGAGGGCCTTCAAAGAAAGAGGTCCCTTGTAGAGAATAAATTTTAGCAAGTAGCTTCCCTATCAAGGGTTGGAGAAATGGGTGGTTGCAGGTGCACCAATCAATCCATGTTCATCTATCATCTAGAGAAGATTCAAACATGTGATTATGTTGTTTTGTAGTAATATTCGCAGGTTGGTGGGTAATGGCCAAATAATTTACGTTGGGATGGATGCTATAAAGGGACTTTCTGGTTCCCATATTCTCTCTGTCCACTGTATTCACTTTTTAAATTAGTAAGAAATCTTCACACTTGAAAATCTAGCTAGGGTGCAACCCTTCCCCCTGTGCTTTCCCTCCTTGCCTCACGCTTGGCATTTGGGCCTCCCTCGGCTTTTTGAAGGGGAATAGGAGTCTTACCGCTATCTTCTATGTCAAGATAGGATCACTCTATCAAAAAACATAGACCTTTTGGTATGGGGCGGTCGAATGCTAAATGGCCAAATCTTTGTCAAAGAAGTATATTATTATATTTCCTCCTCCATTTACTCTTTACCTTATTATGATTGGTCTGCTAGCATGTGGGGTTGGGATGCTCCATTGAAGCTCAAATGATTTTCTTGGATTACATTCTATAACTGCATTCTCACCTAGGATATCTTGTTGAAGAAGGGTTTCATTGGCCCTGGTAGGTGCATTCTATGCAAATCAGCTTTTGAGGACTGCTCCCACTTATTTTTACATTGTCCCTTTTCTTTTGTTGTTTGGCTCAAGGTTTCTCTTTTGCTGGGTGTTTTTGTTACTCGAGATGACTCTTCAATTATGGCCACCCTTATGACTTGGGCTCAAAATGCACCTTCTTATAAGTTTGTTCCATTATATGTACTATAGGGGATATGGAGGGCTCGGAATGATCTTATCTTTGAAGGAAAATTCTCTAACTCATATTAGGTTGCCTTAAAAATGGTTGCCTTCTTCATGAAAATTGGTCCTTTGCTGCCAAAGGCCTCCTCCCATTTTATTTCCATTCTTGATCTCTGGCATCTTTCCCATATGTTTTTTTGATGGCGCTGCCTTGGGAGGCATATGTGGCTCTAGTTCTTTCCTGAGAATTGACCCCTCTTCACATTATAGGTTATGTTGGTTTGGTGGCATGGGAGACAATATCAGGGCCAAGATCATTGCTTTATGGGGTTCCTTACAATGTTCCTTATGGTTGGGCATCAAGCGGATTTAAATCTTTGGGGATTCCCTTCCTTTGATTCAATGGATTTCGGGCCGCTCCACCCTTGGGCTCTCCTCCCTCTGCAATTGGATGATCCGTATCAAGGATCTAAAGGAAAACTTTTCTCACATCTCCTTCTAGCATATCTACTGTGAACAAAATCTCATTGCTAATGCCCTCTCCAAGTTGGGCTTGTTTCTTTCTCCTGGTTTTTTCCATTTTGAGTACTTTGTTGTTGGTTCGTTATGTGGGCAAGGCTTTTTCAAATTTTCATAGGTGGTTTTTGGCAGGTTTCTTCTATCTCTCGTGGCATCTCTATGCTTCGATGTTTTTCTTTGTTTTCCTTTCTGGTTTTGATGCCATCTAAGTATGCTTGTTTACATGCTCTCTGAGGGCTTCTCTGTTTTGTTTTTTGGATGGATTTTGGTATTCAAGGCTCATTGCCGAGCAGCATTGGTGAACTGCATTTGATCCAAGAAGATGTAAAAACTCTTCCTCATTTTTAGTGAAGAGTGGTTCTGTTTTTTTCCTTTGAAAAAAAGTTCCTTTTAGTTTGTCCCAATGTGTTTAGAACATTTATAGACCATTCCCTTGAAATGCCTACACATGCAAAAATTTGTAGCATATGACATGGCCACAATTAGTTACTCACATGTATATTAATTTTACTAACTATTAACATTGATCTCATCTCATCCCACATACGTCATTTCATGGATTTTAATTGCCAAAAAATTATTTACATTCTTTTTTTCAAAATTTCAGATGAATGTCATTGTTAAATCATAGTTGAAAGAGGACATAATTTTGTCAAAAAAGCATGGAGATTTTTACATGATTTTGAGAATATCTTGCAAAATTTGGATTTCAACAAGCTTTAGGATTTTGGGTGGCCCAAAAATTCTTAATGATATTGAATCCATTTTTATCATAAAAAATTCAAACACTTCTCAAATTAAATTTCTTGCCAAAAATTCTCACCAAATTTCCTTAAAAAAATTGACCACAAAATTATGACCTTATTACACAACCCATTGCTAATGTGAAACCTAACACGACTTCCCAAGACATTAATGAATTACTGCATCATAAGATTTTTATCATGAATTAATGAATCAATCCAGTGAATTGGAGGGGTTGATGTGTTCCAATTGGTATATGGTTTATTTTCGTTTTACTTATGATGGTCTTTCTATTTAAATAATACTTTAATTTTAGTTTAAATAGACAATTTCCTATAAATTTATAAAGTTATAATAAGTATATAATAAAAATATTGATAATATAATTTATTTTTGTTTAAATTGGAAAACAACCAGTAATTTAATAAATTTAAAAACATTCTCATATAAATAAATTATTTAAAAAAAAAAAAATACTATAATTGCCATTTTTGGAGATTTCCGGGACGGAATCCGCGCGACGAAATTGAGTAATGGTGGTTGTTTTGCAGTTAAAAGGTTTTAAACTGCATATTTGGATTCACCACCCTGAAAAAAACCCCTGGACGCTTGATTGTGCAGAAACTACTATCAAATTGCAAAGTTCCAATAAATTGTTGACCGGATTGTGACCGGAACCACCGAAAGACTTCCAAAGCTCATTAGACAACTGCAAAAAAAAACATCAAATCTAAATATATTTAAAAATATATTTTAGATATTATATTTCAATCTAATAATTATTTTATTTTACATATTTTTATTTACTAGCACAATTATATTATAATTTATAGTATATACACCAATAAACCTTTAAGAGTATGGATTTATATTAATATTGAATCAATAAATACATAATAATATAATAATAAAATAACTGGTAAAGCAAAAGTTAATAATTAAAAGCTTAGAGAATTATTCATATTATAATTAAGAAATTATATATTATATATTGAGGGTATTAATAAAAAAAAGGATTAATATTATGAACTCAAGTAATTAATAAACCTAAAAGGTTAATGTTAAAAACTAGAGAGATTAATATTCTAAACCATTGTGATTAATATGAAATCAAAGCATTAATTATTTAACCCTAAGATTAATATTATAAACCCAAGGGATTATAAGCATTGTGACAACGATTGTTACATTATTTAATATTATAAGCCAATTATTAAAAAGTTGTAATATTATAAAATTAACATTAAACTTGAGTTTTGTAATGTTGTAATGCGATGTTGAATCAATTTCAATGTAATGTAATATTGTAACAATGATTGTGATATTGAATGTCATATTGAGACAATGTTTGGCACAATGCAACGTTGGATAGATTTTCGTACCATGCCAATGTCATAGTATCAAACCCTAATATAAAATACTGACATTATAAAACTCTAAAATTTAGGTTTTATATTAATCCGTTAGGAATTAATATTTTTTTTTGTAAGCTTGGCAGGACTACATCTTCATCATGTCCAATATATCACCCCGATCGGGGCAAAGAATTGAACTTGTGACTTCACATCAAGGAGTGCCTTAACACAACACCCGATCACTGTCTATCCAAGACCTCATGAACATTAGACATTAATATTATAAAACCATGGGATTAATAAACCCTAAGATCAATAGGATAAGCTCTAATGTTAAACTTCACTAATATAAGTTTTAAACGAAATATTAAACCTTGATATTAAATCTCAAATTTGTAATGTTACAATGTTATGTTGAATAAATTGCAATGTAATGTAACATTGCGACAATGATTGTCAGATTGATTGTTGCATAAAGATAATGTTTGTTGCAATGCGATGTTGCATAGATTTTTGCACCAATCCAATTTCATAATTTTAAACCATAATACAAAACCCTAATGCTATAAAATGATGCAGGAGCATTCAACCCAAGAGAAAATCACTGTAATTAAGTAGACGTAGGGGGTCATGTATTTTAAGGAAGTTGGATTCCTAAGTGATGAATTAATGTAATATTTAGGCTTTTGAGTACATAGAAAAGGAATTAAATGTGAGATGTTTTGTAAATGCTCTCAAATAAATGAGAACATGAGTGGTTAATAAAGACATAAGAGTTAAAAATCAATTATAACTCTTAAGCAGTTTCATGAGTCGAGGAATGAGAGAGAGTTTTTAGGAATTAAATAAAGTTAGAAGTGGACATAGAGGATTTAGGAGTCAGTCCAGTAGATTTAGGAGGGGAACACGAATTAGTTCAACATAGATTTCTGGTATATACGTAAGCCTATCGGCAGAGTGGGGAAAGAGGCCACTGATAGTTGAAGATTAGGCATGTGAGAGACATGGAGTCTCAAATGTAATCATTTGTTTAGAGTTATCTATACAGAGGTTTATTCCTAGCTCTGTCAATGTGTGAAATGAGTATTTTATGAATGAATTACATATGAATTCGTAGGTTCTATAAACGATTGCAGACAAAGTTCTGTAGAAAACACAAAGGGAAAGAATGATTTAGAGGAATCATCACGGGTTTTAGAATCCAATTGAAGAAA
>APFE031720301.1:0-103934 GCA_000404065.3 Pinus taeda
TCTATAAGACACTACTGCACGTGCTACTCTCAATAAGAACCTCCTAAAAGGTCCTGGGACCCCAACTACATAACGCTGCAGTCTGATAGGAACATCATCAATAGACGTCTCTGGTATGTCCACCGTGAGACGCTCTAAATCATGCTCCAACTCGGCCAGCGCCTCTGCAGCTGCGTCCTGAGGGGCCGGTAGTGGTGAAACTGGATGTCTTCGCTCAAAAGCCCGGAGATTGGCTAGACGTTGTGGACCCATGTCTGCATTTAAAAAATTGTACTGTCAGTTTTGAACACGATGTCTAAAATACAAAAACATAGACAAATTAACAACTGTAGAAAGTGAATATACCTCTGTCGTCCCATTGTTCTCCCTGTGGAAGAACCATGTCCGGATCACCTCGAAAATCTATCCCGGAATAAGGAAAGTCCTGAATAGAAAAGACTTGGTTCCTCAACCAGTCAAAGTAAGCTCAGAAAGCGAACGACCTTCTCCCCCTCCTCCCGATGTCGGGCATACGCGACCCATCTCGTCATCCTAGGCTCTCGAGGAGCCCCTGCCCCAACTGTAAGATGTTGTGGGATCAGCATAGGAACCCTCTCTAGGGCGAAGCTAATGACCAAAGCCCCATATCCAAAGGTCTTTAATCATCCCTCCTTCACCCTGGTCAACTGGCCCTTCAAGTTGGCGAGTACAGCTTCGCACCAGTTGAAAATGGTGCCCTGAAAGCAGTCTACTTCCATCCGCATCTGGGATCCGGTGACCATATGCAAAGCGGCTGCACCGCAGAGTCTGGAAACAGTGAATGCTATCACCATGAGTTTAGGACTGGTTATAAACTTAATCTCAATCCCCTTGTCCTGGTCTTGATTGTTACACCACTCTAGCCGGAGGCTAGCAAGGGATTGGCCACTTGGCCTAGTCCCGAATAGAGACAGGTGTTCGCCTCTGTTAGGAAAACCAGTAAGGAAGTATATGTCGGAGGCCTCAATCTCGAGCTGATGGCCTCCAATGTAGAAACACTGGTCCTGAACATGCCACCTCTCGACCAGCCACTCCAGAAATGGCACCTGAGCCCTCATGCAGGGTATGACCCAGTATTTGTACAAGCTGCATGCTCGTAAAGCATCAATGGTAGGTTGATGATTCAACGCGGCCGAATCAACATCTTCGTGCTCTCATTCTCTCCAATCCAGCATGGTGGGTATCCTGCACACCATAAGAAGACTTTTAGTGAACATAAAATCAAATTTTAATGGTGGATTTTGAAGGTATGGGTTTTGGGGGTGCGCTTTACACGGGGTACGCACCCCGCCTTCAGGGACAGAGCGTAGGTACGCACCTAGCCTGAAGGTAGGTTGCGTACCCTGACCCTTTTTCCTTTAAAGAAAAAGGTCGGGGTACGCAGGTTTACCCATGGGCCACTGCGTACGCCCGAGGAGCGCATCCCAAACCCCTATGCTCCAAAAATCAAACTAAAACTTAAAACTAAATTCTAAACGGATGAAATTGAAGAGGAGGATGTTGTGGATTACCTGGAGGTGACAACGCTCGATTCCAACGGTCTGATTTTCCGCAATATCCACGGGAAGTTTCTTGCCAAAAGCTCCTTTCTCAACCTCAACAGTAAAATGGTAAAAATGACATGGTAAAAGTATTTTTTATAGGTTTTTTGGATAAATAAATGTTATATTTGTTTATCTTTCACCATGGAAGGTCATTTTAATGCATTTTTACCCATCTTAAACAGGTATGAGTAATGTGTCGCTTTTTGTGCAGGACAAAAGGACTTTCAGGGAAACTTGTCACTTTTCGCAAATCAAACATCAGAGTCATGTTTTAAGCCCTTTTCTGACTCCTAAAACCTGAAAAGATTGCCGAGCGTTTCTTTTACACTCATTAAAATGGAATTAAAAGACGGTCCTCTTACAGCCCTTTTCTGACCGAAAAAACAAGAAAAGATTCCTGGATTTTTGTCGTTTCAAATTCGATATTGGAAATAAAACGACGTGTCCTTGATCGCTTTTTACTTTTCAGATCAAAGGCACTAACTATGAAAATATCCTTGGTCGCAATATCAAGCGGTTCTCCTAGGAATTATTTTATACTTTTTCGGGCTTAGGAGACACAACTTTATGAAAAAGTTCAATCTGGAGTCTTCTAAGTTTTTTAGACTCTCTAAATATGAAAAGCGCCGAGTTTCTCCTATACTGGACTCGTTAAAATTTCACAGTAAAGGACCTGTTCTATTACAAACAGGAACGGACCACTCCTTCTTAGGGTTCGCATCAAAAACTAAGTTGAACTCATCCGAAGGATGAGCTTACAAACAAGCATATGTTATCCTCCTCAAGCTTGTAAAAAATAAAGAGGTACTTGCCAGAAATGGTGGGGGAAAAATGAGAAGAATGAGCCTATTTGATATCCTTTTGTCTCAAAAAAAACCTTACTACCACTCTTGAACACGACACTTATTCATTCACCTGGGTTGGGAAATCCCTTACCTCACAGTTGACCAAGATCATTGACATCTTTACCCGGGTTATGGGAGTCGACTTTGAGTCATTCATCACCAAACCATCTGTTGTGTCGTTATGTGTTCAAGAGGTCTGTAAACAAAACATTCAACCGCAAAATACCTACCATCCATCGTGTCATCATTGAGTCAGTTCGTGCAGCAACATTTCTTCAACTTGAACTATGATTTCGTGTTGTGGGCTTGCCTGCGACAAGTCGCTTTCTATCGACATCAGCACATTATCTAGAGAGTTGACTTAGAATCGTCAGTACCTTGGAGTCTGCATGCATCAATGGCAGGTTTCTCGCCTTCGACGTCAGTTTTCATCATTGACTTGCGATCGAAGGATTCCATGAAATGTTCGACATCGACTCTTTCATTCACATCTCATGGATTGTGCTGGGTACTTTGAGAATTTGACATTACTGGTGGTCTCTCCCACACTTGTTAACAGTTTACATCATTGACTGGTAATCAAGTGGTTTCTACCATGTTCGACATCGACTCATTTATTCGCATGGCTAGAATCGTACCAATTCGGGAAGTAGAGATGAAGACCCTGGATCTAGTTTCCACCATCCACGCTGCGAGGAGTTTTGTATTCATTATGTTGTAGACCAATCATAAAAAGATGGTTGCGCCCATACTGTGTCTACACGAGTCTATGATTATGGTGTATTATGAAATCATTCCTGTATCAGAGTAGTTAGTCCAATAGTTAAAGTTTTGATCTGAGTATGGGAATGCCTACCTCAGCGATGATATGATCTTATACATGTATTTTGTGTTGAAAATTGCAGGTTCTGACCGGCCTCTCCACAAGATGATCCTCGAAATGATAAAGTACTTCACCCTTCCTATATGATATAACACCCTTATCTATTACAGGCTTCGTACTTTAGGGGGCAATCTGTTACACTGAAATTTGTCACCATGACTATCTGCAGTTAATATGGCTCCATCAATAGTCATATTATCCTCCTTGTCAAGCCTCATACCTCTGCTCTTCATGTCAAACTTCAAAAAGAGAGAAAGTCACTTAAAAACATGTTTATCTCTGGGTACGCAGGTTCTCTCTACCTTGCCTGCGTGTACGCACTCCAAACACACTGTACCTGTGTACTTGTACGCTTTGTAAGCTAAAGGTTGGGTGCGTACCCCTGTAAAGGTCAAAAGGCGCGAGTTTCATCTTTAAAAAGTTACTTGTGGTCACTTCTAGAGCCTTCTAGAAGAGTGTTTGACGTGTATTGAGCGCCTCCAGATGGTTCATGCACTCCTATGATAGAGGAACTTATCCCATCAAGAGAGGAGCTACCCCATCCAAAAGAGGGAGTATCCCATTGATGTTGGAACTGAATAACTTCCTCTAGAATACTATAAATACAGGCCTTGGCCCAAAGGAGGGGAGGTTGAAAGCTGAACATTCTAAAGGGTAAATGCTGCTGGAATTAGGACTTCCATTGTTGACTTGTGAGGAGAGATCACTATCCTTCCTTGTTGCCATAGTGGGAGTGGGTGAGCTTGTCAAAGTAGAGGAAATCTCTTGCTGGACCCTGGGAGGAGCTTGCACAACACCAAGGCTCAGGTTGTAATGGTTCCTTTTTTGTTTCCTTAATACAAATAAGTCCATTCTTCTCAATGATTTGTTGTTAATGAATTATTTCATGTACTCCTTGGTTTATGTGATGAATATGCTTTGTTTTATGATGAATATTCAGGTGTTATGTAATCGTTTGCTTTATTAGTGTATGCAGGTCTGAAAGTGAAGGAGGAGCTCATCTGGATCAGCAAGGCTGGACTGCTACAACAAGCGTTGGACCTAAGGTAAGATCGAAAACATTTGAATTCTCATAGAATAACGTGTGTTTAGAGAAGGATTGCTCTTGTTTGGTTTGTTTGTCACTGGAGAGTCTTAGACTCCTAGGGAGGTTAGATTTGTCCGCAAATATAACTCTTTCCGCATGACAAATTGGCGACTCCACTGGAATTAGGACTTCAGGGTATCCACAAGTCAACAATGGAAGTCCTAATTCCAGCAGCATTTACCCTTTGGTAATCAAGTGGTTTCTACCATGTTCGACATCGACTCATTTATTCACATGGCTAGAATCGTACCAATTCGGGGAGCAGAAATGAAGACCCTGGATCTAGTTTCCACCATCCAGGCTGCAAGGAGTTTTGTATTCATTATATTGTAGACCAATCATAAACAGATGGCTGCGTCCATACTGTGTCTACACGAGTCTATGATTATGATGTATTATGAAATCATTCTTGTACCAGAATAGTTAGTCCAATAGTTAAAGTTTTTAATCTGAGTATTGGAAATTACTATTGGCGACAATAGTAATTTCAGACCCTGGATCTAGTAACCACCGTAATTTTATGACTAACAGGGGTCTGACAACACCGTAAGTCCAGGATAGTAATTTTACTGGCGAAAGCTTGGAACATCGATTTGGAATAATCACATATGAGCATGTTCCTCGAGAATTAAATAGAGTCGCTGATTCGTTAGCTAACTACGTATTGGATTGGCATTTATCTCATTTGTTATAGCAGCATGCATGAGAAGTAAAACATTTAATAAAGTTAAAATTCTTTTTACCAAAAACATTTTAAAACACATTTACACCACCAAAATACCAAATATATCTGTATATATATATATATATATATATATATATATATATATATATATATATATATATATATATATATATATATATTGAAATCCAATTTTTTACATCAAAATATTCCAAAACTTCGATGATTTAAGTACAAAATGGCTCAAAGCCCAGCGACAAACACTCATATGGCTACACCATAACACTTGCTAAAATGAGCCTATTGCTCCAAAAAAGCTAAAACAACTCTAGCTACCCTCCAAAGAGGAACCAAAAACTGCTTAGGTACACCAATGGTGTGTCACTTCATATGAGTGGGAATCTGCCTCATAGGAAGGGGGGGGACACCCATAGTCAAACCCTCTGGGTTCCTCAGAACCTCGTGCAGACTGTCGGCATCGCCCCCTCTAGAAAGTAGTTGGCTGCCTCGTCGCACATAGCGAGGTTCGCCTGCAGGTCATACTGGCACCACATCTGTGTTAAGCATAAAAGTTTCATGTCAATTCTTATTCCATCATTAAAAAACATTACATATACATTCAAAAGCACAAAAATACTTAATTACTATCAAAATTATTCTGACCTTGAGGACCCCAGCTGTTCCCAGGCGGTAGCATCAAGTCTGGGTCGCCGCTAAAGTCCATGCATTCATAGGCATAGTCGTCAATAATCACTATCTGGCTACGGAGCCACTGGAAGAAGTCTTCGCTAAAGAAGTGCCGGAGTGGTCCTCCTCCTGTGCAAGGATCAAGTGATGACCAGGGACCCTACCTTGGCTCCCTCGGATCAAAGGCACCTAAGCTCACCCGTGGGCGCATGACAGGTACCCTCTCAGGGAAAAATGAGACTATGATAGTACCGTACCCAAAACTATGTTAGGTACAGGTCTTGCATGCTGTTAATTTTGCCTTCAACTGGAAAAGCACTGCTTCACACCAGTTGAACATCTGGGGCTGGACACAGTCAAGCAAGCAACAGTTGGGCCTTTGTCGCTACGTGGGGAATTTGTGACCCCGTCAATTGCACAATCAACCATAAAACTACCCTCATAGACCGAGATCGAATCCTCTCTATTGGGACTCTGTTGCTAACTAGTCCACTCTCAGGGATGCAGTAGATCTATACCAGCTCTGAAGTACATAGTGGATCTGACTTACCACCGGTGATGTTTGCTTGTGCCCCATGGCATGACAAACCAGTCAAAAAGTAAATGTCATCCAGGTCGATCGCTAGCTCCTGATCTCCAATCCTGAACACTTACTCGTGTTCATCCTAGTGTTGTATGATCCATCTCAGTAAATCCTCTTGTCCTCTCATCAGCTCTAGCCTTGCATACTTCAACAAACTACAGCAATGCAATTCAAGTATGCAAGCTGGATAATTTCACATCAGCAATTTCTCATTGTCATGGGCCTGTTCTCTCCATAGGTGAGTCATTTCAGCCTGAAACCTGCACAAAATAACCCTAAAAATAGTTAAAATGGGGCAAAATCACTTAAGGAATCCATGCATGAGGGTTTCAAATGCACCCTATAGCCCTAACACCCCTCCTAGTGCTGCACAAGGAGGATTAACGCCCTCCAGTGGCTCGTACAGAGAATTTAATCTCTCTACTAGCCATCTAGAGGGAAATAGTGCGCAAATATGGCTCTAGGGCACCTCAGATCTGCAAAATTCCACCCATAAAACTGTTAAAAAAGATTTAATAAAGCATAGAGCAAGGTTTTAGCTCTCACTTAGGACTAACAACATGTCGAATGGTTGCTTGGATCTCCTGCAATGGTCTATAGAAAATCTGCTCCTCTTTAGCTCCAGAAAGCTCTCACAAACTTCAAAATAGTGAAAATGATGCATGTGAAAGCTCAAAGCATCTCGTTATATAACTTTGAGAGACATGATTTTTTGAAAATCATTAAAGAGAAAGTAGTCCATTCTACATGATTTTTTATCATGCATGAACCTAGATAATAGGACTTGCTGCTTTTTTATACTTTTTACTGCTTTTGATGAAAGTACTTTCAAGAATGAAAAGTAGTAAAAGCTACATGCAATTCTAGTTAGAGCACTTTTGGACACATTTTATTGCTCTTTAAAATATATAAACATCTCCGAGTTTTTGGTAGTAGGGCTCGTTAAACATATATACCACAATCAATAGAGCACTGTTAGGGATATTTTATCGCTCTTTAAACAATATAGGCATCCTCGAGTTTTCATCATTTGCACTCATTAAATATATGCATCGATGGTCAGAGAACTTTTTGTGATATTTTATCGCTCTTTAAAAAATAAGTTTTTCATCATTTGCACTCGTTAAATATATGCAAATGATGCTCTAAGCACCTCTTTCTCGATCTTTTTCCAGCTCATAAACTGAAAAAAAAAAAAAAAAAAAAAAAAAAAAAAAAAAAAAAAAAAAAAAAATGAGCATCTTTTTTAGGCACTTTTTTCTCACTCTTTAAACTGAAAAAATCCAGAGCTATGTCTTGCTTCTCGTTAAACATACTAAAGATAACCTGAGCATTCTTTCAGGTACTTTTTCTTGCTCATTAAAAAATGAAAAATCTCGAGTTTTGTTACTGAGCTCATTAAAGTGTCACGACAAAATGCGAGTTTAGTCCATCACCTCGTACTCGTAACAAAATGAGGTCGACATCTATTGGAAAAAGGTTTCTCTTTATCCAGGTTCAATAGATTAAAATACATAAAAGTAACTGATTCGGGTATACTATTAACCTTTTGTCACACCCGGTTAACAACTATGACAAAGGGACAACCATGGAGTCTTTCTTTATGATCTTTTCAGACTCTCTAAATATGAAAAGACCACCAAGTTGTCTAGTCTAGACTCTTTAAATACACAGACAAGATATAGAGTCGTTCTTTTTACGATACTTTTCAGACTCTTAAAAAATGAAAAAATCGACAAGTTTGCCTATCTAGACTCATTAAACTAATTAGATAGGGCAAAGAGTCGTTCCTTTTGTGATCATTTTCAGACTCTTTAAAGATGAAAAGATCGATGAGTTTACCCGTCTGGACTCATTAAAAAATCAAACGGGGAAAGTGGACAATACAACTGTATCTTGTATTCGAAAGCATGGTTTGGCAACAAATGTTCCCTTGAACATGGCACTCCCTCACATAAACATTCATTTTGATAGCCTCTCAGTATGAACCCTACCAACCTATAAGTTTTTAGCCCATATACCCTGATGTAATTGCATCTTCGTATCTTAAACACTCTGTAGTGTTCATGAGTCTAGCGTTGTCTGGTTAAAACCGTTATCGTGCCTTCTATTGTTCAATGGTTCCCATTTGTTTCCTCTATCAACCGACCCTACATATCCTTTCATCATGCTCTCTGTTGTTTAGACCCAAAAGCTCAAAATATTATTCAAAAAAAAAATTCATCCTTGTCTGGTTTCGTGTCGACTGATGTAGGACACATCATTGCCTACCTTTCGAGAGGCTTCTTCCTATCGACTTCAAAACTCTATCTAGGAAGATAACCCAAAAACACATTTAGTGCCTCGCTGCTTGTAGACATTAGTGGTAGGTTACCTTGTGTTTCATCACAGGTTTCCATTATTGGCTCCTGGTTAAGCGATTCTATGAGTGTTCGATGACAAAAAAACTTTCACACTCTCTAGTTTTCATTGTGCATCTTGGAGACCATCACCATTAGCGGTGGCCTTCCTCGCATCTGTTAATGGTCTCCATTATTGGCTAGTAATCAGATGATTTCGTGCATGTTTGACGTCAACACATTTTATCACATGTATTGATCTATGCTGTTTGGTGAAGCGGGAATCAAGACCTTGGGTAGAGGCTTGCATCATTCAGCCTTGTTTCCTCTCCCAAGCTGCAAATATTGTTCTTTGAAGACATCTATTTTAGGATGATCTATTATGACACTGGATCCACCCTGTGCCATATTAGCGACCAGCATTGTTATATCTCAGATGAGAAAATTACTCTAACATAGCTACTGACCGTGGGAATGCCTGACTCAGGACATGATTTTAGAAAATTTATATATGTGTATCTATGTTGTATCAGGTTTTCCTTGCCGCTCGAAACTTCTCTATCTCTACAAAGATTTTGACAGAAAATTATAGTGTTTTTTCATAAAGTATTTCAGCCATTGTCTCTACCTCTGATCTCATACTTTAGGGGGCATCTGTTATAGGACAAATTGACCTACTCATCAACTCAGAGATGAAAGACAAGATGACTAAAGCAATGACCACAATTGTAGGCCCAAAATCCACACTAACGCTCTCTATATACTCACAACCTGCTTTATAAAGCTTGTTACCAAGCATAAAGGAGCGTTAGTCACCCTGCTAACTCTTGTTGTTAAACCAGAGGGAGAATTAGTGAACTTAAAGGATGTTCAGAAGGCCATGCCAACAAATCTGCTCATAAATATGTGGATATTAAATCCCTAAATTTGTGCAAGAAAAGCAAGGAAACTCCAAAAATCAAGATATTTGCAGAAATTCCATTCTGAGAATGAAGGAAAATGGGAAAACGCTTGTAAACAGGGCAAGTTCATGGTTTTTTCCCTAATGAACTCTAAGTGGAGCTTGGCAGCCCTAATTCGATTGCTACATAAGCAGTGAGAGGGCCATTGCAAAAGGGTCAGAGCATTTGGAAGGATACCCATAGAGCTCTTGTGAATTGTCATATTCTTGAAGAAGTTCGCTGAAAGAGGGAGAGAGAGAGTGGAAGAAGGGGTAAGGAAGGTTGATACAACGGATTGTTGCAATCACTCTTACATTCTGAATATATAACTGCACTTGTGTTCCCTACTCCAAAGTGTCGGTGATATTGGTCATTTATTTGTTCATTCTGATGCTTGTCGAGTTGAGTAGTTAAGTTATACATTAATACATGTTTGTTATGGATTCTTACATTAGTTTTCATAAGTGTATGTTGTGATTGGTTTGCCTTTTCCTTTGTGTAGGAATCATCTTGGAGCCAACCTTGAAGGAGTTCTTCTTGCCGCATAGAGATCCCCAAGCAAATCTAGAAGGAACCAAAGGTGATCCTCTTTCCATACCCTGTCAATTTATGTTTTATAGATGAACATGTGTGTAACTGGTAGCTTTTGAAGATAATCTTACAGTGTGTCGAAGGTCCCGGGAAGACCTTTGAGGGTAGTTTTCATCCCATCCATTTTACCCCATAGCAACAAATATCTGCATTAAACAACAAACTCCATAGCCCATGCAAGAATGAGAGAATTTGTTTTTGGGGTTCCTGGAGGGTCCCTTCCTAAAGTCATGGTCCCAGAGGGAGGAGATGAGGCCGAGACACTTACGCACAACCTGATAGTGATATTTTTCCTTTAACTAATCTTCAAACTAAAAGAAGGAATAAATGAAAGTAAATTGAAGCACAACACGGTTGAATAGAATCCGAAAGCTACTTCAACAAATAATGAATGAAAAACCATGAATCTATTCAAGCAAATGAAAAATTAAACCAGAAAGATATTTAAGCAAATAAACAAAGCCAGGAAGCTACTTAAATAAATGAATAGAAAAAACCTCTATGCTAGCATAAATGTACAGTAAAGAGGAGTTGTGGCTACTTGGATCAGGCCCTAACCCAAGAGCTTCAACCCTCAAAGTTAACTTAGAACTAGCTTAAATATAACTCATTCTTATTATAAACTATGGATTATAGAACAAACTATCATAAGTCTCTCGCAGCTCATAAATAAAATAGAGTTTTTACAAATCAAGTCTGAACCCTAATGAGTCCCTAAGACTCTCTATTTATACATCTGAAGTCTCTAACGACTTCCTTCCCGTTAGGGAGGCTTGGTTCCCAACTTAAGATAAACTATTTTCTGTCCATTTCACATGCTTGACTGTCTTTTAGTCTTCAAAGTGATGGCTATGTGCACTCCAAGTTGAAGGTGGAATATTCAAATGGACGGGTAGTAAATGAGGAGAATTTACCTCCTATAGTTGCTCTCTCTTTTCCCATTCAAGTCTTTTCCAAGGTCTTTGCCATAGTTCTTTGCTTTTATCTTTTATACTTGCATTTTTCCTTGCTTTTACCCCTTTATTCCTACATTACATGCACATTAGACCACAAAGCCAAATATCCAACTCTAACTCATTTCGTAAACAAAATGTAATCAAAAGTATGCAATAAGTTGTGAGAATAGGTGGTTTGACTAAGCTAGGAGGTGAATTAGGGCCAATTAAGGCCCATATAATTACTCAATAATGAGGCTCATCATCACCCCCTACTGAAAGTGTTTCTCATCCTCTGAGCAAATTAGTCAATGTCCATGTCCTTCATGGCTCTGGTAGCCTCTCTGACATCCCATTCTTTTGTTGTGGTCTCTTCTTCTTGTTTATAGAATCCTACTTTCCTTTCTACTTCTTCTGACTTCCTCTTTTCTTCTTCTTTTGTTCTCCCTTCTAGTATCCCTAGGAGTAGTGGTCGATTGAGTTTCATGTCTATCCAATTGACCTTAAACCTTTGCATTGATTGCTTATACACAGGTGTTATGTTGAGTGCCTCTCTTAACCTTTGAAGGGAGTGATATTCTCTAACCTTCAAGCTATGTGGTAGTGGTTTCCATCTCCTTCAGCAAGCATGTATATTATCATCTCTTAGCAACCTACACATATCCTCAAAATGTGAAATTGCTTGCCCTTGGGCAGCGATATATCTTAGTGTTAGCTGAGGATTATTTGCAATTAGATTATGGGTGTTGATTAGGGCCATGGGATTTGATTGTTCAACTCTGATGAAAAGAGTTTCATTTTTCTCTCTGGCCAATATTATTTTTGTCTCTGCAGCCCTTGACTTCTCGTGGTTCATCCATGATGCCAAAACCATTAATTGTAGATCTCCTAGCCCTGCATTAGGATTCCAAATATTATTATCTATGAGGGCCATGTTATCCAATTAAACTCAGCCATTTTGGCCCCATCCCTTAGTGCACTTTGATCACAAAGGTCAATAAACTATCTGCAGTCCTGAAATGGCATGGTGCTCCTTTTTGCTAGTGTTTTAATCTGAAATTGCAACCATTTTTCTCTGAGGAAAAAAAACATATGATTTAGCTAGCATCCTACATTGGGTGGCCTTCAAGGAGAGGTTGCCCATACATGCTAGCTGGTTTTCCTTTTCCTGTAGCTGTCCTCTCTGTTCTTCTTATCTTCTTCCTTTTGTTGTTATTTCTCATCTCCATCAATTTCTTCTTTTGTTTCAGCATCACCCTCCTTGTGTTTCAGCATGTTCCTCTGTATTAGTTTCTTCTTTATTCATCTCATCCCATCTAGCTCTATATCTTCTCCTTGTTTTTCCTCCTCCTCGCTAACAGAAGAACTAACATCATAGATGAGGGTTTTGATGTCATCCTCTGCTGATAAGTCTTTGAATATTGACCATTTTATAGGGATCCTAAGGTTTTTGAGGGCATCCTTAATGAGGATCCTGATCAACCCATGGTGAACTAGCTATGGGGAATTTCCTTCCTCTACTTTGTTGTTGGAGTCTATGAGTGATTGCATCAAGAAATAGGGTATGCTGAGTCTTTGGTGCACTGGTGTTTCTATCTGAAATCTTAGTTTTTCAAGCATTCTCAAATGGTTTCCATAACAATATTGTATCTATGGACTCTTGCATTCTCTTTTGCCTTATTAAAGAATTTACTTTTTGCCACCATTTTTCTTATAAACCAACTATCTCTTAACCTTTACAACTTTTGATCAAGTGTTGCATATGAGTGAGTGAGTGGGAATCTTACTTGTGGTTGTGATGCCATGCTGCAGTTGTCAAATATCGAAGGTGTTGATGATGGTCATTCTTCTTCCTCCTCTACTGCATGGTGATGGTTTATTAGCTTTTGCAGGTGTCTGTGACTAAAGATTTCATGATGTTGCTGCTGTTGTGGAGCTCTTGGATCTGATGCTCCTGCTGCTATGGAGTTCTTGGATTTGATGCTACAGCTGTTGTGGAGCTCTTGGATTTGATGTTTTTGCTGTTGTGGAGCTCCTAGATTACCACTTGGCAATGTTTGGTGTCTCCCTTAGAATTTCTTGATCATGTTTCTAGCTGGTGTTGTGAGGATGTTGTAATGAATGGATAGAGGGAGTAGGAGTGTATGTGGATGTAGTGATGATGGTAATGGTTGAGGTGATTCTGTTAGGAAACACAATCTTCGCCTGAATTGAAGCAATGAAGTGAAAAATAATGGAATTGATGGATGGATGCATGGTAAGGAGTGGAGGATATGATTATATGTGAGGCAGGTTTCCCTCTGGATCTTTTCTTTGCTCCTTGCTTGTCTTTTTCACCCACTTGCAAATAAAAATTATGTTTTTTTATTTTATTATTATATATATATATATTTTAAAGAAACACCTAGGCTGCCTCAAAGAGGTTTTCACCCTAGATATCTGCCCTGGGTGCCTCAAGGAAGGTTTTCATCCAGGGATCTTCTTACTCTTTTTCATTTTTCTCATCCTTGGGCTGCCTCATGAGGTTTCCAACACAAAGATGGGACTCAGGCACTTCATGGAGGTTTTCACCTGAATCCTTATTCTTTTTTTTTCCTTTTTCAGTGACATAATGAGGGAGGAGTTGGAACTTGCTCTACCATCATCATTGTCTTATTGATATTGTCAATGAACTCTTGTTTTGATAAAGGCCTCTTGTACATTTTCAATTTGTGTCCATTAACTAGCAATGGAATGGCTTCTTCATCAATAGTTTTGATTTGCACTGAACCATTGTCATGGCATCTTTCCACCAGATAAGGTCTAAGCCATCTTGTCCTTAGCTTTCCCTTGGAGTCTTTAAATCTGGAATCATATAACAATGTCAAGTCTCCTTCTTGAAATTGCTTCTCCTTGATGTGCTTGTCATGCCAGATCTTCCTCTGAAGTTGAACTATCTTTGTATGTAAGAGGGCCTGCATTCTGAATTCATCCAAGCCATTCAAATGTAACAACCTTTAGTTATATGCATGGATGGGATCTAAATCTAGTTGAGCTATCATCCTCAATGTGTTATATTCAAATTCAATGGATAGCACAGCCTTTTTACCATAGACTAGCTCATATGGTGTAAATCCAGTGGTGGTCTTCCATGTTGTATTATAGGCTGAGGTGGCCTCAACTAGTCTCTCTGCCTAGTCCTTATTACTGCTACTCACTACCTTGGTTAAGATGTTCTCCAGTGCCCTATTGGTCACCTCTACTTGCCCATTCACCTATGGATGATAAGGAGTGGAAGTCCCATGCTTGATTTTATGATGGTTGAGCAGTTGTTCAATCATGTTGGAGGTAAACTGGTTGCCTTGGTCTATTAATAGCTCTCTAGGGTATCCAAATTTGTAGGATACATTCTCCCTTAGGAACTCAGCCACCTTCTCTTCTGTTTCTACCTTTATGCCTTGGTTTCAACCCACCTAGTCAAATAATCAGTGCACATAGTGATGTGTTGTTTTTGATTTGAAGCAGGGTTGATAGGCCTAATGAAGTACATGCATCACTTGTAAAATGGCTCAAAATTCACTTGAGGTTATACAAGCATTTCATCTCTTGGAGTAGGCTTTCCCATCCTCTACCACCGATCACACTAACTAATATACTTTTTCACATCCTAATGAAGAGTAGGCCAATAATACCCTACTTGTAACACTTTGAATGTTGTCCTCTTTGATGCAAAGTGACCTCCACAAGCCTCGTCATGACAGGTTAGAAGGATGTCAAAGACTTCCTCTTCCCTTACACACCTTCTTAAGATTTGATATGGGCCAAGTTTGAACAGGTTTCCCCCCAATCTAGGTGAAGGGGGCACTCTTTCTAACTATCTTGCTATTTTCTTTGGAGGGAAAGTTTGATGGTAATTGTGATGATACAAGATAGTTTGCTATATCAGCAAACCATGGGGAGATAACTGAAATAGCAAACAAATGCTCATCTGGTAACTAGTCATCCACCATTCCTTCTTCACTTGTAGGCAAATTCATCCTAGATAGAAAGTTAGCAACAACATTTTCCTTACCATGCTTATCAACAATAGTTAGATCAAACTGTTGTAATAAAAGCAACCATCTTATGTTTCTAGCATTCACATCTGGTTTATTCATTAAATATTTGATTGCAGCATGATCAATATGAGCAAATGTTTGATAGCCTGTAATGTAATGCCTAAATTTGTTCAACGAATGCACAACAGCCAGGAGTTGCTTTTTGGCCATAGTATAGTTTAGCTCAACCTTTGATAGGTTCTTACTGGTAAAATAGATGGCATAGGCCAATTTCTCCTCTTCTTGACCTAAGGCTACTCCTATGGATTTGTGTGAGGTATCAACATGAATATGAAAAGGGAGGGCCCAGTTTGGGCCTCTAAGGATTGGTGCAGTGGTTAACTTACACTTTAGAATGTCTAAGGCCTCTTGACAGCTCTTTAACCATATAAACTCAGAATCTTTGGCCAAAAATCCAAACAAAGGAGAGGCCAACTTGTTGAAGTCCTTTATGAACCTTCGGTAGTATCCAGCTAACCCTAAGAAACTCCTGACATCTCTCTACTTTTGTGGGGGTGGGAACCTTTGGATGATTGCTATTTTGTTTGGGTTCACCCACAATCCTTGTTGAGATATTGAATGACCTAGCACAGTCCCTTCAGTCATTAAGAATTCATATTTTTCTAGACTAAGAGACAGGTTCATTTCAATTCATTTATGTAATATTTTGTGTAGGTTAGTTAGGGCTTCTTGGAAATCACATCCATAAGGTGTAAAGTCATTCATATACATTTCTACTGCATCATGTACTAATTCTGCAAAAATACTCAAGACTACTCTCTAGAAAGTGGCAGGAGCATTGCATAGGCCAAAAGGAAGGACCCTATAGGCAAAAGTACCCTAAGGATAGGTGAATGTGGTCTTATCCTAGTATTTTGGGTAGATTTGGATTTGGTTATACCTACCGAATCCATCTAGGAAAGAAAATAATTTCTTCCCTTCCAGGCCATCTAGCACTTAATCAATGAAGGGTAGGGGAAAATGATCTTTCTTTGTGGCTTTTTTCATCTTCCTATAATCAATGCAAATCCTCCACTTACCCTTTTTATTGGGATCTAACACTAAAGGATAGACCCATTCACTGCCTGAGATAGGTTAAATGAATCCTGCATCTAACAGTTTTTGCAGTTCTTCTTTGACTATGTCTTTAAGAGCTGGATTCATCCTCCTTTGTGGTTGTCTGACTGGCCTACAACCTTATTTGATGTATATGTGGTGAGTATACACTGAGGGCTGTACTCCCTTCATTTGTTTATAACTCCAAGCAAAGGCTTCTAGGTTCTCTCTCAACATGTGGCATCGCTTTTCCTCTTCTAAAGTAGAAAGAGATGAGTTAACGCTCAAAGTCTTCTCTGGGCCAAATTCTATGGTTTTGACATGGAGTGGGTTGGAATTGGCCAAGCATAATTCAATTGGATGATTGTTCTGGGTTTTCCTTACTTCTTCTTCTAATGGAAGTGAACTAGGAGCTGGACTTTGGAGTAGGTGTTAAATTAAATCATCCTTATCTTGTTATCCTCCTCCTATGATTTCTTTCAAAGTATAAATATGGCCAGAATAACCATCATCATCTTCCTCCTCCTCTAAGCATAAAGGTAAATCATGCTCTAGAGAAGGTTAAGCAGGAGAGTATAGGACTAATTTTTTGGACATATGCCCATTCTTGATGGTCATATTCCCAGCGCTGCCACTAATGTAAGCATCAGTTGTGGCCAACCATGGCCTCCCAGGGATGAGAGGGTAACCAGTAAGCTTAGCCTTAGGCTGGAGAACTAGGAAATTTGTAGGGTGCTCCGAGGAGTCAATGGAGACCATCACATCCTCCATAATTCCCTCAGGGGTGATTGTGGAATGGTCTACAAGTTGCAGAACTGTTGGGGTCTTCCTTAATCACCCTTGTAGGTTGAGTTTGAGCATGGTTTCCTTGGTCGTCACATTAATGGCAACCCCAAGATCAATCAGAGTGTGTGGGACAATGGTGTCATTGATGTGCACATCTACTACAAGGCTTCCAGGGTCCAAATATTTTGGACATATTACCTACCCTAGCATTAAGTCAGACAACTCCCTAATGACATTAATGGGAGGGGCATCCCTTTTTATTTTTCCTGGATGTTTGAAGCACTTCTCCTTGATCATCTCATTGTAAATAGGAACATCTTTGATTCCCTGGAGAAGGGGGATCTTTACACATAGATTTTTCAATTCTCCCAGAAGTTCAGTCTCTTCTAGGGTATGCTGGAGTGGTTGGGTTAATCTTTGAGGAAAGGGTAGATTTAATTTAAGGTTTCTTTCCTCTTTTTCTTCCTCAACCTCCCCATGTGGAGAGGGAGGTTGGATGTCTGAGAGAATTCTCCTAGATCTTAGGTTGATCTCCTGGATTTCTACAACATAAGTTGGGTATGATGTTTCTCCATTGTATGCTTGTTGAGCCTACCTATTGTTTGGGTTTGGATTTGGCTGGGAAGGCATCTGGGGTTGCTTAGGTGGAGTAGTGTGCAAGATTTGTGGTTGGGTAGCTGGTGGAGGAAATAGGGCTGGAACATTGTTGAATTGGGGCCTCCACCCCATAGGTGTGGTATTCCACTAATGTTGTGGCTGAACATAAGGTTGAAATTATTGGATGGTTGGTTGGGACTGATATTGAGATGCATAGGACCAAGGAGGGGGTGTAGACAAGGAAGTATGGGCAAGGGGTCCCCAAGAAGGTATGGTTGTGGTTTGGTTGGGGTTGGAATATGCATGGGATGACCCTTGCATACCCTGCTGGTATGGTCTATGCCCAAGAGGACTCCTTTGGTTGATGTAGCAAAGTTGGTCAATGACCCCTTCAGCTCCTTGATATACAGCTATGGGTCCAAGTAAAGAAGGGAACTTGTCCATGGAGTGGTTTTCTTCACATATTGAGTAAATCTTAATAGAACTTAATGGACATTCGTTCCTAGGATGCCTCCTAGTGCATCTAGGACAAAATATCACCAAGGCTCTCTCTGCTTCCTCTTGCTTCCTTTTTATGTTCATGGTGTCCAATTACAAGGCAAGGGTTTGCATCATGTCACTTTTGAAATCTTCTAGCATATTTCCAATTTCACCTTCGATGAATAAGTTAGAGGATGATGTATTGGCCATAGGTTGACTACCCCTACCCTTCTTCTTCGCTACTCTAGAATGGTTTATAAAGACAGTATTAATAACCTCATAGGGTAATTGGTAGATATCTCCTCCTGCTATCATATTTAAGGTATCCAAAATATCTTCCCTTACTCCTCTAAGCAAGACCAGCTTTAGTGACTCAAGGTCAAGTGTGCACCTAACCCTTTTGTAACTAAGCTGGAATCTTTCTTCATAGTCTTCCAGGGATTCATTCTAGCTTATGGTCATCCTAAAAATATCTTCTTTAGTGTCCTTTGACCTACAATAGTCCCTATAGTTGTTGTTACAATTATGTTGCATCTGAGCCCAAGTTGTGATGCTATCTCTAGGTAAACCCATGAACTAACGCAATGATGCATCCTTGAGGGTAGATGGGAATCGTTTTAAATTTTTCTCATCAGTTGTATCATCATAGGTTAGGCATATAATAGAAAATTCAAATAGGAAAGCATTAGGGTCCTTTGTGGTGAGGCCATGGAAATGAGGTAGAGCATAGGGGCTTATATTCTTCATTTTAGTGTCCCCATTGGTTTCCCTAATGGGGAAGACACTCTCAATTCTCTCTTCGTCTCTCCTATCATTTTGGCTTCTAGCCATTGGTTCAGTAGCAATGGGTTCTTCATCTTCTTCTTCTTTTGTAGGTTCCTCAAATATGTAAGTTTGCTCACCTAAAGGGTCTTCCAATTCTCCATCAATAAAGAAGAGAGAAGGCTGCCTGTTGGATGTAGTGGGGGTATTTGACAAGAATTTTGTTGAATTGTCCCTAATCCTACGAGCCATGAAAGGAAATGTTTTTGGGTTGGTTTTTGTAAGATTTTGTTAAAGCTATAAAGTGCTTGTAGAATGGAAAGGAAAGCAGATAATGACAACTGAAAGAAAGAAAGAAACTAGATTACTTTTGGAGAAAGAAACTAGATTACTTTTGGAGAAATAAACTAATGGAAGAAAGTCGAAGACTAGAAGCAGAAGAAAAGAAAGTTTGGATACTAGAAATAGAAGAAAGCAGTAATTACTTCTACTTAGACACCTCCCCAATAACAACACCAAAAAGTGATGAGCCAAGGTATTGAAGAAAGAGTGTTACAAGTCCCAGGGCTACCAGCTTTTCTTATCAACCTAGGGTTCATACAAACTTGGAGGTGACAATGCTATATGCACAAGTAGAAGAGAAGGTCCTACCTGTTGTCACTGTTTATCTAGCAAGAGACCCCAGGGGTTCCAATCCAAACTTCTATAGGGTCAAAAGAAGCTTAATTCTTTTATGGGAGGAGAGGAAACCTATTCTAAGAGAGAGATACTCTACTGCAGTAATGAAGAAAAAAACTTGTAATGCTAACTCACACTAGACCTGAGCTAACCAATTAAACAACTATGCTAAGCAGAATTACTAGAACAACACTAATCTAATGTTAATTATCTAAGTTACAGAAGTAAAAGCATCAAAACTAGACTAAGGGGTAAGCAAAGGAAACTAAGCTAAGTCTATGTTTAAGTAGAAGAGGAATCATAGGATGAAATTCGCGAAAGAAGGATGTGAGGGAGCAAAAGCACATGAGAACCGTTGGATTAGTCTGGTGAAAGGAAAATGAATGGTTGAGATTGGATCACAGGAGGGTATGTAGATAGATGGGCAAATCGAGTTAACCAGACATGAATGGCTGAGATTATATCGTCGAGGCTAAGTCGAGAGATGGACAGATAGGGTTAATTGGTAGATGGATGGTGGAGATTAGATCGCGGGCAAAAGAAATGTGCGGAAATGACAGAGCAGGTTTAGAGGGCGGTAAGTTGCTTACCGTGCGCCCTCAAAGTTGTAAGTGGTTTTCTAAAATTTTGCACAATTAGCCTAACTAGGCGACATGTAGCACAAAGAAACCACTCTCATTGTGTGCCCTCGGGCGGATAACGATCAGACCGAAATTCACGTGATATCGCGCGATTACCGTCGGCTCTAGCGAGGTAAATCAATGGTGGAGATTTGATCGAGCTAGTTGGTGAGCGGGTGCGTGATAGCTGCCAAATCTAGCGAGGAAGATCGACGTTGGGAATTTGAAGTGCAAAAAGTCAGTGTTAAAAGTGAATTGGGTGGTGATTGGGAAGGTTTATTGGTGATCAGATGACGAGGAAGCGATGTTGGAGGAACGTGCTAGAGGCGGTTGCAAATGGAAATGACAGAGAAAATTAGTGTGGGTGAACAATTAACTGCATTAAACAAAAAACTCCATAGCCCATGTGAGAACTAGAGATTCTGTTTCTGGGGTTGCTGGAGGGTCCCTTCCTAAAGTCATGGTCCCAGAGGGAGGAGATGAGGTCGATACACCTACGCACAAGTTGATAGTGATATTTTTCCTTTAACCAACCTGTGAACTGAAAGAAGGCATAAATGAAAGTAAACTAAACCACAACGCAACTGAACAGAACCAGAAAGCTACTTCAGCAAATAACCAGTGAAAAACCATGAATATATTTAAGAAAATGAACAAGTAAACCAAAAATCTATTTAAGTAGGTAAACAAAACCAGGAAGCTATTTAAACAAATGAACAGAACAGAACTCAATGCTAGCATAGATGTATAGTAAAGAGGAGTCGTGATTGCTTGGGTTGGGCCCTAACCCAAGAGCTTCAGTGCTCAAAGTTAACTCAGAGGTGGCTTAAACATAACTCATTATTATTATAAACCATGGATTACAGAAAAAACTATCACAAGTCTCTTGTAGCTCAAAAATAAACAAAGTTTTTACAAATGAAGTCTGAATCCTAATGAGGTCCTAATCCTCTCTATTTATACATATGAAGTCTCTAATGACTTCCTCCCATTAGGGAGGATTGGCTCCCAAATTAAGATAAACTATTTTTTGTCCTTTTCACATGCTTCGTTGTCTTTTAGTCTTCAAAGTGATGGCTATGTGCACTTAGAGTTGACAGTGAAATATTCGAATGAAGGGGTAGTAAATGAAGAGGATTTGCCTCCTATAGTTACTCTCCCTTGTCCCATTCGATTCTTTTCCAAGGTATTTGCCATATTCTTTTCTTTTATCCTTTATACCTTCATTTTTTCTTTCTTTTACCCCTTTATTCCTACATTGGATGCATACTAGACCACAAATCCAAATATCCAACTCTACTCATTTCATAAACAAAATATAATCAAAAGTATGTAATAAGTTGTGAGAATAGTTGGTTTGACTAAGCTAGGAGGTGAACTAAGCCAAATTAAGGCCCATATAATTACTCAATAATGAGGCTCATCAGGGCCCAACCCTAGCAGCAAAGGCTCCTCCTGTTGTATTTGTATGCTTAGCTTAGTTTCATAGATTCACGTTTAAATTGTCTTTAGAAGTATTTCATTGCAAGTAGTGTAGATTTGATTAATTGTTTATTAGTTTTCTTCCATTTCTGCCTTACTTCAGTAGAAGGTTAGAAGGGATAAAAGAAGCACCGCAAAGCTTTCAGTAGGTGTCCTGGCCTCACTACTTCCTTCTCGGATCATGATTTGAGGAAAAGACCCTTATGCAGCCCCAAAAAGATATATTTCAATTTGTTTCATAAGATTTAGAGTTTACTATACTTGAACCAGCATTTGATTAGTTCTTCAAGTGTAGTAATTCATTGCCATCTCTTCTATCTTCATTCTTGTAGTAATTCTCATCCATGATTCCATTTTATTCAGCAATTTCCTCCTGCATAAGGTAGACAGTTAGTTCACTAAATTATTCTTTTCTAGCTCATGAGAATTCTTCTTTTTTACATGACTTTTTGGAAATTACACGTGTTTGATGCAGAGTAGGTGCTTCAGAAATAGAAAGAGAACTCATAGAAATAAATCACCTTCCAAGTTCATCCACCCATAGGCATTCCTTGTTTTCATCAAGACCTTCACCAATTTCATCATTTTACATAGAAATTCCCCCAAGCATGTTGAGCGAATCCAACCATCTCCTAAACTTGGATTTGGGTTCTAAGTGATCCTAGGTTGTTTCTCACTCCATTCCACCCATCAACCACCTTCCCTGAGCCTTCCATCACCTGCAACTCCCATCATTTTTCTCTCAGTTGTATCCTATAGGTTTCTAGTACATCCTGTAGGTTTTCCTATACTAGCCTGTTTTGAGGCCGAATTGAGGGAAAACCTTTAAGAAGCCACCCAAGGTCACCCAAGGGTCTCCCAAACCTTCCAACCATCTCCTGAACCATCCAACACTCCACCAGCATCCCTAAGCCACCTGCCACATCACCAAAAGGGATTAGCTTACACACTTGATTTTTCATGAAAACCATAAAAAGACATAAAAGATTTATTACAGTGTTTTACATGCATAATAGTGATGTTTGATGTTTTTAATTTCCATGCTTAGGACAATAGCATTTTTTTCATGTTAATTTAGCATTATTGCAAAGCATAACTCTTAGCAGTTAATTAGGAAATGGTGTGCCTTAGTATTGAATTTCGGTCTTTTTCATTATTACAATAGATCAACTCTCTCCTAGAGTACATTTCTATTTCTTTCATCAAGGAACTAAGCTTCTTCTGAATCCATAGAAGTTTGGCTTGAAAACCTTAATGGTCTCCCTCCAGCTGAACAACGACAAAAGGTAGAGCCATCACTTTTACTTGTGTATACAACATTGTCACCTTCAAGTTTGTACGAACCCCAGGTTGATAAAGTAAAGCTGGTAGCCCAGGAGTTGCAGCATTCTTGCTGCAATATTGGTGCTCATCACTTTTTGGCACCATTGTTGGGGAGGTGTCTGAGTAATATGTGATTACTTCTTTCTTTCTTCTATTTCTTGTTTCTAATATTCTGCCATTTGTTTCATTTCTGTAGAACTAATTTAGTTGCTTCCTTTTTTATTCTACATTCTCTTCTTTTATTTCCATTTTGCAAGTAAGATTTCAATTCAGCAATTAGTTTTTCATTCAGTCAGTGGTTTTCATTCAATCTGTAATTTCAGTTCTGCAAAGTACTTTGCAAATTTTGAAAAAACACAAAACCAAACTAAAAACATTTCCTTTCATGCCTCGTAGGAATAGGGATAACTTAGGGAATTTTTTTCCAAATACCCCCACTACATCAAACAACCAACCTTCCCTCTTCTTCAGTGGTTGTGAACTGGAGGAACCCTTAGGCGAGCAACCAAACATATTTGAAGAACCTATAGGGGAAGAAGAAGAAGAACCCATTCCTACTGAGCCAATGGTTGAAAACATAAATGATAGAGGGAATATAGAGAGAGTTGAGGGTTCCTTCCCCATCAAGAAAACCAATGGGGACACTAAGATGAAAAATATAAGCCCCTCTACCCTTCCTAATTTCCATGGCCCGACCATAGAAGATCCCGACACTTTCCTATTTGAGTTTGTTGTTATATGCCGAACCTATGACTACACAAACGATGAGGAGAAGTTGAAACTAGTTCCATCTACCCTCAAGGATGTAGCTTTGTGATCATTCATGGGTTTACCTGGGGATAGCATCGCAACTTGTGATTAGATGCAACAAGCCTTCAACAACAAGTATCGAGACTACTATAGGTCTAAAGATACTAAAGAGGACTTTTTTAGGATGAACTTAGGTAATGATGAATCCCTAGATGATTATTAAGAAAGATTCCAGCTTAGTTACAAAAGGGCCAGGTGCATGCTTGACCCTGAGTCACTGAAGCTGGTCCTGCTTAGAAGAGTAAGTGAAGACCTTTTGGATACCCTACACTTGTTAGCAGGAGGAGATATATACTAGTTATCCTATGAGGATATCAAGACTGTCTTTAGAAGCCATTCTAGGGCAGCTAGGAAAAAGGGTAGGGGAGGTCAACCTAAGGTCAGTACATCCTCTTCTAATTCATCCATCAAGGGTGAAATTGGAAACATGTTGGAAGATTTTAAGACTGAGATGCTACAAACCCTTGCCTTACATATGGAAACTATGCACATTAGGAGAAATTAGGAGGAAGCAGAGACAACATTGACTGTTTTCTTTGCTAGATGCACCAGGAGGCACCCTATGAATGAATGTCCATTGAATTCTATTGAAGTTTTCTCAGTGTGTGAAGAAAACCACTCCATAGACAAGTGCCCTTCTTTGCTTCGACTCAAAGCTGTATATGAAGGATCTAAAGGGGTCACTGAGCAGCTGTGCTACATAAACCAAAGGAGACCTCATGGGCCTAGGGCATACCAGTAGGGCATGCAAGGGTCATCCCATGCATATTACAACCCCAACGAGACCACATCCATACCTTCTTGGGGACCCCCTGCTCATCCTTCCTAGTCTACACCTCTTTCTTGGTCCTTTGCATCTCAGTATCATTCCCAGTCAGCCAACCAGTCATTTCAACCATATGCTCAGCCATAACCTCAGTGGAATGCACCACCCTAGGGGTGGAGGCATTAGAACAACAATGTTCATGATTTATTACCTTCACCACCTGCCCAACCACTTCTGTTACACTATGCTCCACCTAAACAACCCCAGATGCCTTCCCATCCAAATCTGAACCTGAACAATAGACTAGCACAACAAGTATACAATGCAGAGACATCATATCTAGCTTATGTTGTGGAGATCTAGGATATTAACCTGAGATCTGGGAGATTTCTCCTGGATAACCAAACTCCACCTCCACCTAGGGAGGTTGAAGAAGAAAGAGAGGAAAGCATTCTTAATGTAAATCCACCCTTTCGTGAGAGATTAACTCAACCACTCCAACCTACCCTAGAAGAGATTGAACTTCTGGGAGAATTAAAAAACCTATGTGTCAAGATTCCACTTCTCCAAGCCATTAAAGATGTACCTACTTACAACAAGTTGATTAAGGAGAAGTGCTTCAAGCATCTAGGGAGGCATGGAAGAGATGCCCCTACAATTAATGTCATTGGATAGTTGTCCGACCTAATGCTAGGGCTGGCAATCTTTCCAAAGAATTTGGACCCTAGAAGCCCTACAATAGATGTGCACATTAATGGCACCATTGTCCCACACACTTTAATTGATCTTGGGGCTGCCATTAATTTGATGACCGAGGATACCATGCTCAAGATCAACCTCCAAAGTTCATTGAGAAATACCACAACATTCCTACAACTTGCAGAATGCTCGATAGTGACCCTGAGGGGATTGCGGAGGATGTGATGGTCTTCATTGACTCTTGGGAGTACCCTACAGATTTCCTAGTTCTCTAGCCTAAGGCTAAGCTTACTGGTTACCCTCTCATCCTTGGGAGGCCTTGGTTGGCCATTGTCAATGCTTACATCAACTTCAGAGTTGGGAATATGACCATAAAAAATGGGCATATGTCCAAGCAGTTAATCCTATACCCTCCTGTTGAGCCATCTATAGAACATGATTCACCTTTATGGCTGGAAGAGGAGGAAGAATATGAAGTGTATTCTTCCCAACTGCATACCTTAGAAACAACCATGGGAGGAGGACAACAGGATGAAGATGACTTGATTGAAAACCTACTCCAAAGTCCAATTCCCAATACATTGTCCCTAGAAGAAGTACTAAAGGAAACCTAGAACAACCATCCAATTGATCATTACTTGTCTGATTCCAACCCTCTTCATGTCAAAACCATAGAATTCGACCCTGGGAGAACTTGGAAAATCAATCCATATCTTTATGTTCTCCAGGAGGAGAAGTTGTGCAACATGCTAAAGGAACATCTAGATGCCTTCACTTGGAGTTACAAAGAAATGAAGGGAGTACACCCCTCAGTGTGTACTCACCACATTTACATCAAATAAGGTAGCAAGCCAGTCCAACAACCCCAAAGGATGATGAATCCATCTCTTAAAGATATAGTCAAAGAAGAACTGCAAAAATTGCTAGATGCAGGATTCATTTATCCTATCTCTGACAGTGAGTGGGTATCTCCTTTAGTGTTAGTTCCCAAGAAAAATGGTAATTGGAGGATTTCTATCGATTACAGGGAGTTGAATAAAGCCAAAAAGAAGGACCATTTCCCTTTACCCTTCATCGACAAAGTGCTAGATGGCCTGGCTAGGAAAAAGTTTTTCTCTTTCCTAGATGGATTCAGTGGGTACAATCAAATCCATATCAGTCGAGAGGACCAGGATAAAACCACCTTCACTTGTACTTGGGGCACTTTCACCTATAGGGTCCTTTCTTTTGGCCTATGCAATGCTCCTACCACTTTCTAGAGAGTAGTCCTGAGTATCTTTTCCGAGTTAGTCCACGATGTAGTAGAAATTTATATGGATGATTTTACACCTTATGCATGTGATTTTCAGGAGCTTTGTCCAACCTAGCTAATGTACTACACAAATGCATTGAAATGAACCTGTCTCTCAGTCCAGAAAAATGTGAATTCTTGATGACTGCAGGGACTATGTTGGGTCATTCAATATCTCAGAAAGGACGGCAATTGGACCCAAACAACATAGCTATCATCCAAAGGGTCCCAACTCCTTAAAAGTAGAGAGATGTGAGAAGTTTCCTAGGGTTAGTTGGATACTACTGAAGGTTCATAAAGGACTTTAGCAAGTTGGCCTCTCCTTTATTTGGATTGTTTGCCAAAGACTCTGAGTTTATATGGTCAAAAATCTATCAAGAGGCCTTGGACATCTTGAAGAACAAGTTAACCATTGCGCCAATTCTCCGAGGTCCAAATTGGGCCCTTCCTTTCCGTATTCATGTTGATGCCTCACACAAAGCCATAGGAGCAGCCCTAGGTCAATAGATGAAAAATTGCCTTATGTCATTTACTTTATTAGTAAGAATCTGTCAAAGGCCTAACTGAACTACACAGTGATCGAAAAGGAATTCCTAGCTGTTGTGAATTCATTGAACAAATTTAGGCATTATATTACAGGCTATCAAACATATGTCCATACTGACCATGTTGCAATTAAATATTTAATGAATAAACTTGATGTGAATGCTCATATTATAACATGGTTACTTTTATTACAATAGTTTGATCTAACTACATTTGATAAGCTTGGCAAGAAAAATGTTGATGTAGACTTTTTGTCTAGATTAACTCGTGCCTGCAGGTGAGGAGGGAATGGTTGATGACCAGTTTCTGGATGAGCACTTTTTTTCCATTTCAGTTATCTCTCCATGGTTTGTTGACATAGAAAACTATTTGGTATATGCACAATTCCCACTAAACTTGTCCTCCAAAGAGAAAAGAAAGATTATAAGGAAGAGTACCCCCTTCACTTAGATTGGGTGCAATCTCTTCAAACTTGGCCCAAATCAAATCTTGAGAAGGTGTGTCAGGGAGGAGAAAGTCTTTGACATCCTTCTGAATTGTCTTGATGGGCCTTGTGGAGGTCACTTTGCAGAAAACAGGACAACATTCAAAGTGTTGTAAGCAGGCTATTATTGGCCCACTTTTCATCAGGATGTGAAAAGATATACTAGTCATTATGATCAATGCCAAAGGATGCGAAATCCTACTCCAAGGGATGAAATGCCTCTGCAGCCTCAAGTGATTTTCAAGCTATTTGACAAGTGGGGCATGGACTTCATTGGACTTATTGAACCTCCTTCCAAGAAAAAATATTACATCATTATGTGCACTAACTATATGACTAAGTGGGCTAAAACCAAGGCAGTTAAGGTAGAAACAGAGGAGAAGGTAGTTGAGTTCTTAAGAGAGAATGTATTTTACAAATTTGGGTACCATAGAGTGATGGTCACTGATCAAGGTAGCCAGTTCACCTCCAACATGATTGAATACATGCTCAACTAGCACAAGATCAAGCATAGAACCTCCAATCCCTATCACCTAAAAGCTAATGGGAAAGTGGAGATGACCAACAGAGTGCTGGATGGTATCTTGACCAAAGTGGTTAACAACAGCAAAAAATATTGGGCTGATAGACAAATTGAGGCCACCTAGGCCTATAATAGCACCTGGAAGACCACCACTAGATTCACACCCTATGAGATGGTCTATGGGAAAAGGCCCTATTGTCCATTGAGTTTGAGTATAACACATTAAGGATGGCAGGCCAACTATATCTAGATCTTAGCAGTGCACAAAAAGAGAGATTGCTCCAATTGAATGGTTTAGATGAGTTCAGAATGCAAGCCCTCCTACATACAGAGGTAACCCAACTTCAGAGGAAGATCTTGCATGATAAGGACATCAAGGATAAGTAATTTCAAGAAGGTGATTGGGCTTTGTTATATGATTCTAGATATAAAGACTTTAAGGGTAAGTTATGGACAAGATGGCTAGGGCCTTATGTTATTGAAAGATGTCATGATAATGGTTCAGCGCAGATCAGAACCATAGATGTAGAGGCCATTCCATTACTTGTTAATGGAAAAATATTGAAAGGTTACAAAAGACCATTGTCAAAGAAAGAGTTCATTTATGGTATCAATAAAATAGTGATGGTAATGGAGCAAGTCTCAGCTCTTTCCTCATCAAGTCACTGAGAAGAAAAAATAAGGAGACTCAAGTGAAAACCTCCATGAGGAACTTGAGTCAAAACCTCTTGGGGTAGCCTAATGGTGTTAGAGAAAAAAAAAAAAAAACAAGAGAAAATGAAAAGATCTCTGGGTGAAAACCTCTATTGGGGCACCCAGTGCAAACATCTAGGATGAAAACCTCTTAGAGGTAGACTAGTTGTTTTCAGAAAAGAAAAAAGAAAACAAATCATGAAAATTTCTATTTGTAAGTCACCAAGGACGACGATCAGAGAACATAAGAGAATAAAAAAGGAACATGTTCCACTCCCATGTTTATTTTTCCACCCATTGTCATTCATCACTCCACCATTTATTTCATTTTCTTCTATCATTTTCTTAAGTTTACAAGGGAACTGTGTTTTCTATAGGATCCCCTGAAAACTTACAAGATGATCCTGTAGGAATTAAAGTGGCTCAAGGATCCTATAGAAAGTGACCTTAGGATGAGAAATTGACCTGCCATGTCAAAACAATAACATCCCTACATCACAACTTCATTACCATACCTATCTCCACTTTCATCATCCCTGCATTCACCATTAAAAAAATCAGTTTCAAAAAAAAAAATCACAGTCTTCAAGAGATAGCACAAAGAGAAAAAATGAAACTGAGAGCAGAACGGGAGAAGCACCTAAGTATTTATCATTCTCCACAATTCTAGTCTTCCTCTCAATCGATGTCATCATCCTCAAAATCCTAGCAGAATAAATGATTAGAAATTCCGAGGAAGAAGCAGCTACATGACATCTTGTAGGAAATCTTGTAGCATCTTATCCCATAGAATACAAATCATGATTGTAGCAAGTTTCCAGCATGAAGATCCAAGGGTAGAAAAAGCTCCAGAGCAGTAGCAGCACCATCATCTTCAACACCAATTACATGCACATCAAGGGAACCATAAAAAAAGAGAGGAGAAATAGCATGCAACCAACACACAAAAAGCACCTCAGGTCTTCAACAACTGCAGCAAGGTATTAGCACCACAGGTACGTATCTCGCTTCACTCTTTCATTTGCATAATGTAGTCAAAAGATGTAAAGGTTACGAGAAAGTTGGTTTATAAGCGAAAGGTGACCAGTTAACTTGGCCACCTTGATTCAGTAAACAAAGATAAAACAATTTGTCCTCCCACACATGCCAGTAGTCAAGTCAAGAAAATAAAGGAGAAGGACAAAAGTAGTTAAGTTTACGGATGCATGAAGTGGGAGTTGATTACAAGGAGAGGGGAATGATGAGGTGGTAGTGGTGACCAATGGTCCAAAAATGGAAAACATACCTCGGCTGACAGCACACCAACTCACCCAACTTGACCATAAGAGGAAATAATCATCGATCCCCATGCACTCATGCCTTAATTTCCTCAAGGCTTACTCTAGCAAATTCACTCGCATACCCAGACAACCTACAGAAGAAGAAAATTCCATCTTTCTCCTGCGTAGGATTTCCTACATGATTACAAAGGAAATCCTACAGGATTGCACAGGAATCATACAGGATACAAACAGACAGTCTATAGGATTGACCGAGAGGAGTTTCAGAGGGGAAAACATAGGGGTTGGATACAACAACATTATGAGGAGGTAGGCTCTATAATTCCTTCCCCTTTTCAAAGAGAATTGAACAGAAAATCCCATAGTATTGAGTGAATTTGGCAGTTGTGTAAGGGAATTGTTTCCACAGTTCTTTTAGTTATTTACTTCTGCATTTAAAATTATATCAACCATCTCAGCTCCTTAAAATTCACCAACGAAAATGAGAGGGGGGGTTTAATATAAGGGAACCCATTCACACTGTCAGAATCCAGCAACACCCTAAACTATTAGAAGTCTTCACAAGGCATAATTGGATGGGGCATTTTGAAAAATTAAGAGGATATGATGATGAAGTGGCCCAAGGTTTTTCTCTCTCCCTCATTCCACTAACTAGAGTCCATGCCATTGTTGTGCTGAGAGGTCTATCCATAGATCTCACCCTTGAACTCATAAGCAGAGTTACCACACTTCCCCTAGGAATGCCTTGGAGAAAGGAAGACAAGGGACATAACCACACTGCTAAGAAGAAATTATTTTTAGAGGGTGACAAGCCCATTGAGGGCAAGAATGGAGTAAGGAGAACAATCCTTTCATATCTCTGGAATGAGGTGAGCTACCACCTTATCAATTACATATCATGCGAGGGTAGGTATTGTGTGGTTTATGGATATCACTTTAGGCTTCTTGAAGAATTGAGGTTTCGAGCAGAAACACCTCCCCACCACAGGCTCAGCATACCATACTTCCTTCTGCAACCACTAATAACATAAGCATAAAGGTACAGCAGGGAAACCCTTGGCATTTAGCTCACCATGGATTAATTAGAATCATTATAGAAGATGCCCTCCACAGCCTCAAAATTCCTATCCAATGGTCAATTTTCAGAGACATGCAGACACAGGAGGATATCAAAGCCCTCACATATGATGCTATTCCTACTGACAGTGAGAAGGATGAAGATGATATAGATGAGGAGAGAAATGAGGAAGAAGAAGAGGAGGAAGAGAAAGAGGATGATGAAGAAATAGAAGAAGATGGAAAAGAGGAAACTGATAAACAAGATGAGGATCTGTTGAAGCTCCAAAAATCAGGTCTACAACAAGGGGGATACCCACCTGGTCTGGACCTTGGTTTGCAGCTCCTTTTTTGTTTGGTATAGTGGGTCCGACTGGGGATATGGGACCAATTTCCCAATTTATGTATGTGTGTGTTGAGAATTGATATTTCCTTCCTAATAATTTCTAAGCAAGATGCTTTTATTCCAAATCTAATTTAACAACATGCAATTGTATTCTAATAAATAGAAATATCTAATTCTAAAACTAACCCGAGATTTAGTCTTTCAGTTATGCGATCTAAAATAATTTCTAATGGAAATTGGTAATAAAGATCATTCAATTGTTATGAGAAAAGAATTCAATAAAGATAAACCATTTCGTATAAAAAGTTAGACGAAACAATTGTGAAAAGCATATCGCATAATAATTCACTCATATATTAAGCATAAATAAATAGCTATCACCATACAGAAGTGCCAAATGATAACTCAAGCATTCAAGCATTCATACATAAATAACTGAACTTGAATATCACCTTAACACATAAGCAGAAATCGTTAAGAGATAAAAGTACCATTTATAATAAGTTCTACTCATGAGCTTCAGCAATAATGATTTATCTCTTCTTAATTCAACATCTACTAAGAGTACAAAAATGCAATTTTAGTAACAGATATTAAACATAGATATCAATAAATCTTGTTCCATTCATTCATCAAAACCTCCTTAGAGGGTGCAGAAGTGCATGTTCTGAGGACAAGTTTTTGACAAATTTCAGAACCTTTCTATAAATGCATGAGAAGGGTTAAAATACTACTAGCTAAATATAAAAAATAGTTTATTAAAAAAATGTAGGAGGCAGTTTAAATGATCGTCCTCATTTCAGGCAAAAATAAAGAAAAACTAAAAAGAGAACTTAATCTAAAACTAAAACTAGCAATTAACTATCTGTGTATTTGTTCCTTGTAGTCACAAGCATCCAGCATTGACTTGAGGAGAGTTGGCTAGCCGACCTCTGACTTTATCTATCTTGTGCAAATGGAATCAGCAAGTGTTGGCACCATCTTCTTGGCAGAGTTAGTGATACATTTGAGAGTCATGCATTGATTGTGTGGTTTAACCAAGTACTGTCAGTAAGAATCCCAATTCAACTTGGTTAACCTTTTGATGGACTCTGCTTTTTCTTGAGCCTTTTGTCTCCAACTTGTCTGTAGATGTTGTAAATTTGGTAGAAATTTACATACCACTTGAGGATATCCCCGATAAATACCCCTAGTTTTTAGAGCTCAGGTTTTTCTTTTAGCCTTTAACACTTTTTCCTACAATTTTCCGGGCTTACAGGAAACTGAGTGATTAGAGGCTTTCCTTCTCAAGGGGTTTTTCCCAACGATGTGCGATTGGCGCTAGGTGCTAGGCACTAATCGTGCATCAGAAATTGCCTCCGTTTCTCAATCCAGGCTTTCCTGGTGATATTTTCCACCTCTTGCGCGCTTTTTGTCAGAGGATATATAAACCTTAAATTTTGTGGAATGAATGACCCAATGAGTCCTTGGCTCTGAGTCTTAAACTTTCTGTTTGTTATATCAGCACTATCCAATACCCACTTGATCATGTCCGTGTATGGAAGAATCTTGGGCCTCACCACTATTCGGTGCAAGAACGAGCATGCTAGTTCTATAATTGACGCCTCAGATGACCCGCGTGAGTCTGCAGTAGCTGTAACTTCCATTACTCTAGGATTTTTTTCCTCGAGTAGACTGTGCATGCCTTCCTAAGTAGTAACACTGACATCTCTGTTACAGGTGGTGTCTATGTATAAGGGCATCATTTCTTTGTCTTGAGAACTCAGAGCTTTTCCCTTCTTTCCCATAATATTATGAATACTGCTATGTATACCTCTCTGCTTTTCGCTCCTGCAATTTGCAAATGAGGAAAGAGTAATGATAAGAAAAAGGTGACGGGAAAGCTTTAAATGTCGAAATCATATAAAATATATCACCCTACGCGAAATGGCCCTTCGATCAGATCAAAACCATATTTCATTAATGATTACCAGCTAACTCATTAAATTAACATTAATGCACATTACTGGGCATCGTTTATGGAAAATCTTTTTCGAACAACGAGCACTGTAGATTTGCGATAAGGCGATTTTGTGATTTGCTTTGCAATATCGTTGATCACAATATCACTGATCTGTTTCATGTGACAATCATTTATTACCATCTACTTTCTGCGAAATGCGATTTGTGAGATGCGTCATCGCATATCGGTGGTTTGAGGTATTTCATGTTAAGTGATACTTGAGGCACATGAAAATTGCGATGCGATGAATTTCTTCGGTATGTGATCTCGCATTGTGATTTTGCAATCTTAGGATTCTATTTATAGGAAAGCATTTATTACCTTTTTTCGATGTGACGCTCTTTATTGAGAGAATGGTTTTGTTCGAACTTATCATAAAACTTAATTCTTTTTAGATTTTTTGGGTATTCTCCTAAGTTTATGATAGTAAGATTTATTCAAAAAGGGAATACAAGCGCTAATTTATTTTTAAATTTTTTGGATAAGGGTCCCCACTTATTTAGTATTAGTGATAAAACTAAATAAGAAGGGGGGTTGTTGTTGGCCAGAACAATTGGCGATTCACTTTGAAGAACCAGTTATCTCTGCTTTTCTTTTCAATTTTCTAAACTTCCAAAACAAAAGGTTTTTTAGAGAATCAAACTTTATTATAGAAAGATAAAGTACACCATGCTTTCAGCTATTAAGGATAGTTTGTTTCCTCTATGTTAACTTTGGCTATTTACTTCCTAGAGCTAGTCATTGTATTTACATCAGTCACTACTTAGTTTATAAAGATAAAAACAAAGCATTCTCTGTAAATCAGCTTTAAATATGCTCATTTGTCGTAGGTAGAGCCTCTGCTGCCAGCAGGCGTTTATAGCCTCGATAGGGTTACCTATTACCCAACAATGATCTTGTATGCTACTTGGAGAAATATAAGATTTTCAAAGGGAAATCCATATCCACACTTATTGCTTTTATTTTCTTTTAATATTTAAAGAACAATGCCTTGGTTTAGTAGTCAAATTATGACAGTGCCACTCACTTGATTTATAACTTTGCTAAACAAGCTGGCTCGTGATGAGACCCCTTGTCTTTTGATTGCAACAATCTCGAGTCATTGCCCTGTTGTGGTATGCAGTTTTGGCAAAGTCAGCAAGCTATAATATCTATGATCATGATAAGTTGGCTCGTGATAAGACCTCATATTATTTAAGTTGAAGTGTATCATTGGATTATTCCTTGAAGCTCGTAATTCCCTAGGTGGGGAGGAAGTCATTGTTTCCTTAAGAATAGCTTTGGACGACAATGGTAGAGTTTTTGGAAAGAGATTTTCTACAGAGAATCTCCGTTTTGTTATTGATGCTTTTCATTTGACTAATATAAAACAAATTCCCACTAAAGGTCACTTTTGTATCAAAATTTACAAGGTTGAAACTAGTATCATTTTCAGGCTTATAGCCTTTGACTGTATCTTTCAATAATAATGACCAATTGTCCAAATCAGTGCTATTTATACAAGCGAAAAAACAAAGTTTAAAAGAAATTCTAGTCTTTTTCGTGAATTCCAAATGTAACCATTTACAACTGGTTTTATTATCGAAATAAAGGAAAATTAATTTACAATAATAGGAAAATGATCTCCTATGGAAAGTATTTTTTGAGGATCTACCCGTTAACCGGTAAAGATTCTCTTTTTCCTGCTAAATCCTGTAACATAAAAGTAGATGGACCTATGATTTCTATAATTTGGAAAGGGCCAAGCCACATTCGTTGAAATTTCGTATGTTTTCCCTTTTCCTCGTGAGCCTTATCCCATTTTAAAACTAGATCTCCAATCTGAAAGTCCTTTCTGGATATCATGTTTGAATCAAAAGAAGCTTTTACTAATGCTTGGTGATGTGCATGAGTTATTTTAGCCTGTTCTCGTTGCTCTTCTAGCTTAAGGATTTGCAGCTACCTTAGTTGTAAGGAAGAAGTTGGTGTTTTTTCAATAAACTGAACTAAGGCCAAAGAGGGAATCGCTAGATGAGTTGGAAGGACCACTTCTTTCCCATAAACTAAATTAAAGGGAGAAGTGCCAATGGAGGCTTTCTGCATTATTCGGTCTGCCCACAGAGCATATATTAAGGATTTGGACCAATTCTTATGAGTTTGATCAATGGTTCGCTTAGTGATTATGATTATGCTTTTATTTGTTGATTCAGCTAACTCGTTCGCCTGTGGGTAATAATTGGCAGATAATTTAAGCTTAAAACCTCTTTTGAGCGCAAATTCAGTCATAACATTGCCAGAAAAATACGATGCATTATCAAACATTAAAGTAGAGGGTAAACCAAACCTGGTGATTATGAACTGATCTATGAAATCAATGATGTGTTCAGTATTAGCTATCTTGAGAGGAACTGCTTCTACCCATTTAGTAAAATAATTTGTAGCTGTAAGGATATACCTATGCTGTTTAGAAGAGTGAGGAACGATCTCACCTATTATATCTAGTCCCCATTGATCAAAATGTTGATCAATATTGACTGGTTGCAATGGCAACGATGGTTTCTTTTGTCTTCCTACAGTAGTTTGACAAACTTGACATTTCCTTACATAGCTATGTGCATCTTTGAATAGTGTAGGCCAATAGTACCCAGCGCGCAAGATTTTATGTGCAGTAGCATCTCCAACATAATGTCCACCTTCTAGTCCTTCATGGAGTTCCTACAACACCTTTTCAGCTTCATATTTCTCAAGACATCTAAGGAGGATAGAATCATAATTCATCCTAAAAATTACATTGTTCACGAGTTGATGTTTCTTAGCCTTCAACCTTAGGGCTCTTTTCTTTGTATAATCTAGGTTTGAAGGAGCATATCCATTGCTTAGATAAAATATGATATCAACGTATAATGATTCAATATCATTTAGGCTTACCTCGTACATTTGTACTTCTGAAGACAGTATTTTGGAAATAAGCGATGCTCTAGCCAGCATTTTACAAAAGCCTTGACCTTTAACAATATTTTCTGGTTTAATTTTAGCATCGTATTCTTATAAGGTAGTAACCCAATTTGCTCTTTTCTCACCCACATCTTTCTGTACTAAGATATTTCTTACCGCTGGAAATGGTACTATGATTTTTGTATGGGTTTTAAGCATAAAGGGTCTGAAATGTTTGATCTCTTTGAAAACAACATAAGCTTTTTTCTCGACGTCAGAATAATTTAATTCGGCCCCTTGTAGATTTGAACTGAAAAAGGCAATTGGGGCTTCCACGTTATCTTGATTTTCTTGATTGAGTATCACAACATATTATCTATTAGAGGCAAGTGTATACAAAATAAAAGGATTGGAGAAATTTGGAGTGGCTAAAGATGGGGTGTTTACAATCGCTTGTTTAATTAGCTTGAATGCTTCATATTCTTCTTGGCCCCATTTAAAGATTGAATACTTTTTAATCATTGCATGTAAGGGAGATACGATCCTTGAGAAGTTCAGAACAAATCTCTTAACAAAATTGATCTGGCCAAGGAAGGATTGCATAGCTTTCTTGTTGTGAGGCAAGGGTGTTTCGAAAATCTCCTTGATTTTGTTGGGATCAATATGGATTCCAGATTTTGACACTATAAATCCAAGAAGTTTTCCTTCACTTAATGCAAAAAGGACTTTTTTGGATTAAGTGAAATTCCATACCTTTGGAAACGTTGGAAGATCTGTTTTAAATCTCTGAGATGATTACCTCGTTTTTTGGAATATACAGTGATATCATCCAAGTATATTACTACTGATTTGTTTACTAATCCCTTAAATGTGATGTCCATGGCCTTTTGAAACGTGGCACCAGCGTTGATTAGAACAAAAGGCATCTTTTGATACGCATAAGTACCCCATTTGGTTTTGAACATGGTCTTTAATTGATCATCAGGATGGACCAAAACTTGGTTGTAGTTGGAGAAACCATCCAAAAAGGACATTAATTCCGATCCTGCAACTGCTTGTAATATTTTCTCCATGGGAGGCAAAGGAAAATTATCTTTTTGGCAGGCTTTGTTAAGATTTCGAAAGTCAATGAAAATTCTAATGTCTCCATTTTTCTTTCTAATGAGAACCATATTGGAAACCCATCTAGAATGTCAAATGGGAAAAATGATTTTGGCTTTCAATAATTTATTGAGCTGAGACTTAATCTGGCTCTCCAGATTAGGATGGATATTTCTCAGCTTTTGCTGGACAGGTTTTTCATCATTTATCATTGGGATAGTATGCTGAATGATAGAAGCGTCGTAAGTCTTAAGTTCATCATAGTTCCAGGCAAAGACACTTTTGTATTGTTTTAGGAGATGAACGTATGCCAATCTTTCTTCATGGGCTAGGCCAAGACCTAGGTTGATATTCTGCGGCTTGGTATCAGTTCCTAGATTTACTAATTCATAGTTTAGAGTTGAACCTTGAAGTTTTGAATTGGTAGATCTTTTGAATCGGTCTTTGAAATCATATAGGTCTTCCAATTTGACTATTGATTTTGGCATAGCATTATTAGTGTTATCCTATTACAACTATTTGTCATGTTGGCCTTCATCCATTATCTAATTAGTGTAAGATCCCTCTAATGTGAGGAAGCTTACAATATCAATATCATCGTTGAAAATTATCCAATTGGTAATATTACCAGGAATCGAGGGTCTAAAGATCAATTCGATTGAGAATCTGTCTGGGCTATAGTCTTCTGAGGGAATGAGCTTGGAAGCTACATTTGCCAAGAGGTCAGCACTACCATTTTGGAGTTTGGGAATTGATGAAATATTGAATGCTATAAAATGTTCAGTCATATCTTGTACTAAAGATTGGTAATGCTTTAAATGACTTGATAGACAATGTATAGTATTTCGTAACTGTCTAATTACAATTTCAGAATCTCCAAAGACTTGTAGATACTTGATATCTAATCTGATTGCTTTGTATAATCCTTGGACTAAACCATCGTATTATGTAGTATTATTGGTGCAATGTAACTCGAGTCTACAAGTTAGCATAGTTTTGTTTCCTTCTGGACTAACTAATACACATCTTGATCCTGCTCCATCATTAGACTTAGAACCATCAAAAAATAACTTCCAAAATAAAGATTTATTTATAGGACTATCTATAAAATTAACACACTTAGAACTATCTGTTTGAGAAAAAATTTCTACTTGAGATAAAACACAGTGTTCTAAGTAAGGTGAAGTATGAGCATTAAAATTTCCTAAGAAATAGTCAACAGAATAGTTTCCAATTATATTATTGTTGTATGCTACAAGTTCATTTTCTCCTTCCAATTCTGTTACTATGTATTTTTTATGCCTTTCTCGCTCAACCTTTATTTGATTTGGTTTACCATTGTAAGGGAGCCACATATGCGACCAATCGGTTGCAAAGTATCCATGAAGTTTTTCAGACCAATCTCTACTAAGGATTAAGCCATAAGATTCTGGAATGTCTGTAACTAAAATATCAATAACTTGGAATAACTTTGGATTAGATGACAGCCTTATGGTAACCTGATTTAGTTCACTGATCACTTCAACCTCTGACTGGTCCAGCTGAACTATGCGTACTGTAGATTTTTGAGGTTGAACATTCAACTTTGCACATATTTATTTAGGTAAGATATTAGATGAAGCTCCTGAATCTACTAAACAATTTTTCAAGTTCTTGTTGAAAACTTCAAAAGTAAGAAGAAATGGGGGAGTATGAGATCTTGACCTTCCTCCAATTAGAGCGATATCGTTTGGATCAACTTTACTAGTCACATTATTTGGAGGTCTTCCCATCTCGTGAGAAGCTTGCGATATTATAGCGGTAGGCAAAGGTGCAACTGGTATTGCATGTAACTCTTTCAAAAGTTGCTTTTGTTGATGTTTTAACTTGCTCAATTCATAAAAAGTAATGTTAGCCCTAGTCTTCTTCATGTCTTCTATGATATTATACTCCATCTCATAAAAAATAATCAATGTTTATATGGAGTTGGTGAATCTGTTTGGACTGGGCTTGTTTGAGTCGCTTTGGGTGACATTTTCTTACCTGCTACGTTATCCTTAGACATTGAGCTTGCACTCTTTAGCTTAAGAGTAGGTTGTGGAGGATTGGGTTGATTTCTACTTCTAGTACTGACTGGTGATGCCTCTTGATCCTCTTCATCTGAGAGGATGAAATCCCACATTCCTTGTACTTCTACAACTTCTTCTTCATTAGTAGGCTCCTCGTTGGAATCTTCCTCTTCTTCTTCTTCTCATTCAGCATTTGTGATAGCATTGGGAGGCTTTGAATTAGTTGAAGGATTTATTCTATAAGGCTTGTAAGGCTTTTTAGAAGAAGTCTCTACTACTTGTTTCTTAATGTCAACCATTTCATTAGACATGGTTTTCAAAACTTTCTGCAATCCTTCTAAATCAAATGGGTCTTTCGATTGTTTTTTCTTTGGATCTTCTTTAAAAGTAACCTTCTTAGATTTTCATTCATCAATGACGTTTTTCTTTTCTAAGGATATGATACGTTTCTCTACCGCTATTGCTTCCTTCATATTGTCAACTAAAGTTGTTTTGTTAGCCCTATCAACGAAGATTGCTATGTTTGATGGTAGATAAGATATGTACCATTCACTTCGAACTTCTTCGCTAGGCTTGGAAGCGGTAGGAATTTTATTCCAAAGTTTATTGAAACACGAGTTCAAATCTTTGATAGGTTCCCTTGTTTCAGCCCTAAGATTAGACAAGTCATTGATAAGTGTTGCAGTAGACCTGTCATCACCAAACTTAGTCAAGAATTTCTCTTGGAAAATATCCCAACTAGTGATATATCTATATGGTAATGAGAAATACCATGATTCGGCCACTCCTTGCAAAGTGTGAGGAAAGAGCCAGACAACAACGTCTTCATTAGTAACCCCATTGAGATTTATAGATAACATAAAGTTGTTTATGTGTTCTTCTGCTAGCTTGCCTACATCAGGATTAAACTTAGGTAGCCATTTTTCAGGATGGGCCAGTATTTGACTCAAGGGTGCAGGCATTAATACTGCCCCTGGGTTATTCCATGGAGTTTGGGCCATTTTTGAACTAATAACAGAGGAAAGCATAGAAGATGATCCATGTGGTTGGGAAGATGAGGATATTACAGTTCTAGATGATTGAGAAGCAGATGTTGAATTTCCAGTGGTCTGGTGGATAATAATTTGAAGTGGAGGGGTGGATGGTTGACTTCGCAGTGGAGAGGTTGAGATGGATGATGATGATGAAAGAGTCTCACTATCAGACCCTTTAGGTGATTTACTTGCCCTTTTCCTTATAGGTTGAAGTAGTTCAGTTGGTTTAATACAAAACTTTTCACTCCGCAATCTAGTAAGAGGATGAGAAGGGTTATATTGTGAAGTCACACTACCTTCATATTTTTGGGGCGATATAGAAAATCGTTGAAGTTTATGGATCAAAAATTCAACTGCAGGAGGTTCAATAGTATATTTCTTAGAAATGTTTGGGTTTATGGTAGTGGTTGTTGTTTTATCAACTTCTCACTCAAGATTTAAAGATTCTAAATGCGATGGAGAAGTCAGGGGAGATGATGAGGGCTATTTACTCTCAGAATGGTATTTAGATTTAGATTTACTTGAAATTCACAGTTTGGGGCCCTCATTCTAGTGCCAAATATTTTGAAGCCCCAAAAATCAGGTCCACAACAAAGGGGATACCCACCCGGTCCGGACCTTGGTTAGCAGCTCCTTTTCCATTTGGTATAGTGGGTCCGATTGGGGATATGGGACCAGTTTCCAAATTTATGTGTGTGTGTGTTGAGAATTGATATTTCCTTCCTAATAATTTCTAAGGAAAATACTTTTATTCTAAATCTAATTTAACAACATGCAATTGTATTCTAATAAATAGAAATATCTAATTCTAAAACTAACCTGGGATTTCATATTTCAATTATGCGATCTAAAATAATTTCTAATGGCAATTGGTAATAAAGATCATTCAATTGCTATGAGAAAAGAATTCAATAAAGATAAACCATTTCGTATAAAAAGTTAGATGAAACAATTGTGAAAAGCATATCGCATCCACTCATATATTAAGCATAAATAAATAGCTATCACCGTACAGAAGTGCCAAATGATACCTCAAGCATTCAAGCATTCATACATAAATAACTAAACATGAATATCACCTTAACACATAAGCAGAAACTGTTAAGAGATAAAAGTACCATTTATAACAAGTTCTACTCATGAGCTTCAACAATAATGATTTGTCTCTTCTTAATTCAACATCTACTAAGAGTACAAAAATGCAATTTCAGTAGCAGATATTAAACACATATATCAATAAATTTTGTTCCATTCATTCATCAAAACCTCCTCGGAGGGTGCAGAAGTGCATGTTCTGAGGACACATTTTTGACAAATTTCAGGACCTTTCTCTAAATGCATGAGAAGGATTAAAATACTACTAGCTAAATCTACAAATAGTTTATTACAAAAATGTAGGAGGCAGTTTAAATGACCGTCCTCATTTCAGGCAAAAATAAAGAAAAACTAAAACTAAAACTGAATCTAAAACTAAAACTGGCAATTAACTATCTATGTATCTGTTCCTTTTAGTCACAAGCATCCATCATTGGCTTGAGGAGAGTTGGCTGGCCGACCTCGGACTTTAGTTGTCCTACGAAAACAGAATCAGCAAGTGCTGGTGGTATCTTCTCAACAGAGTTAGTGATACATTTGAGGGTCATGCATTGACTGTGTGGTTTGACCAAGTACTGCTAGTAAGAATCCCAATTCAACTTGGTTTACCTTTTGATAGAGTCTGCTCTTTCTTGAGCCTTTTGTCTCCAGCTTGTCTGTAGATGCTATACGTTTGGCAGAAATTTACATACCACTTGAGAATATCCCTGATAAATACCACTGGTTTTTAGAGCTTGGGTTTTGCCTTTATACTTTAACACTTTTTCCTACAATTTTCCAGGCTTACAGGCGACTGAGTGATTAGAGGCTTTCCTTCTTAAGGGGCTTTTCCCCTAGGCGCTAATCGCGCATCGGAAACTACCTCCATTTCTCGATCTAGGCTTTCCTGGTGATATTTTCCGCCTCTTGTGCGCTTTTTGTCAGAGGATATATAAACCTTAAATTTTGTGGAATGAACGAACCAATGAGTCCTTGACTTTAAGTCTTAAACTGTCTATCTGTTATATCAGCACTATCCAGTACCCACTTGATCATGTCCGTGTATGGAAGAATCTTGGGCCTCGCCACTATCCGGTGCAAGAACGAGAATGTTAGTTCTAAAATTGACACCTCAGACGACCCGCATGAGTCTGCAGTAGCTGTAACTTCCATTAATTTGGGATTTTCTTCCTCGAGTAGACTATGCATGCCTTCCCAAGTAGTAACACCGGCATCTCTGTTACAAGTGGTGTCTGTGTATAAGGGCGTCATTTCTTTGTCTTCAGAACTCGGATCTTTTCCCTTCTTTCCCATAATATTCTGAATACTGCTATGTATACCTCTCTGCTTTTCGCTCTTGCAATTTGCAAATGAGGAAAGAGTAATGATAAGAAAAAGGTGACGAGGAAGCTTTAAATGCTGAAATCATATAAAATATATCACCCTATGTGAAATGGCCCTTCGATTAGATCAAAACCATATTTCATTAATGATTACCAACTAACTCATTAAATTAAAATTAATGCACATTACTGGGCATCGGTTTATGGAAAATCTTTTTCGAACAATGAGCCCTACATATCTGCGATAAGGAAATTTTGTGATTTGCTTCGCAATATCGCAGATCACAATATCGTTGATCCATTGCGTGTGACAATCATTTATTACCATATGTTTTCTGCGAAATGTGATTTGCGAGACGTGCCATCACATATTGGCGGTTTGAGGTATTTCACCTCAAGTGATACTTGAGGCACATGAAAACTGCGATGCGATGAATTTCTTCGGTATGTGATCTCGCATCACGATTTCGCAATCTTAGGATTCTATTTATAGGAAAGCATCTATTACCTTTTTGTGATGCGATGCTCTTTATTGAGAGAATGGTTTTGTTCGAACTTATCATAAAACTTAAGTCTTTTTAGATTTTTCGGGTATTCTCCTAAGTTTATAATAGTAAGATTTATTCAAAAAGGGAATACAAGCACTAATTTATTATTTAAAATTTTTGGATAAGGGTCCCCACTTATTTAGTATTAGTGATAAAACTAAATAAGAAGGGGGGTTGTTGTTGGCCACAACAAGATATACAAGGAAAAGGATAAGGGAAAGAAATAGGAGAAAAGGGCAATGGGAAAGAGGGGGCATAAGACAAGGAGGAGTCACCTAGGGTGTCTCCACAGCCCACATGGAGAGAAGCATCATCTTCCCTCACTGTGCTTAGAACCCCTATCAAAGTAAAAGGAAAAAGGTATAGGCAGACCCCCTTATATTTCAGAACAAGGAAAAGCACAAGGATGAGGTAGGGGAAACCCCAAACTCGAACCAAAATTCCCATTGTAATTGGGGACTCACCTACATAGAAGGAGGAAAAGCCTCCTCCTATGAAAACTCAAGAAAGAGGATCCTCAACACAAACCTCCCCTAGGTCTCCTATCACCTATGTGAGAAGGCCTATAACTAGATCCACCTCATCCAAAGGAAAAGAAATCCTACAGGATACACAGCAAGACCTACAGGAAGCAAAAAAAATCCTATAGGAAACTCTCCTAAACCTACAGGAGAATCAAAAAATGGATAAGGAGGGAATCCTACAGAAAGAAACTAAAGAAGAGGACCCAGAGCTAAGGGAACCTAGCCCCCAACCTAACCTTGAATCCTACTACAAATTTATTGAAGGGGGCAAGGTGATTCCACAAAAATGTTCTATTCCATTACTCTTTGAGCTTGAGAAGGAGAGAGCCATAACTCATAGATGGATGCAGATTGCCAAGTCCAAGGGAGTGGAGGACATTGGTCACATGGAGGAGAAGCTCAAGGATATGGGTAGAGAACTAAGTAGCTTGAGAGATAGAGAGGCCATAATGAGAATTCAGTTAGAGATAAAAAATGCATGGTTTAAAGGATAACTGTAAGAAAGAGAGAATCAATTGGCATCCATGGTCAGTATCTCTTTGGAAGCAATCCAGTGTAGGATGCCAGCTAAATCCTATGCCCTATACCTTAAGGAACAGTGGGTGTAGTTCCAAATCAAGACCCTAGCATAGAGAGGCACTATGCCATTTCAAGATTATAGATAGTTCATTGATATTTGTGATCAAAGTACATTGGATGATAGAGCCAAGATGTCTGAGTTTTATTTGCATAACATGGACTTAATAGACATAAATGTATGGGACCCTGATGCAAAGCTAGGAGATTTACAATTGATAGCTTTCGCATCATGGATGAACCATGAGGAAAAAGGGGATGCAGAAATGAAGAAGATATTGACAAGAGAACAGACATAGACTCTTATGATCAGAGATGAGCAGTCCAATCCAATGGCCCTCATCAGTACACATAATTTAATTGCAAATGATCCTCAACTTGCACCCATGTATCTTGCTGCCCAAGAGCAAGAAATTACACATTTTGATGACATGTTCAGGTTGTTAGGGGATGAAATCATGCAAGCTTTCCTAAGGAGATGGAGCACATTGCCATACAGTTTAAAGATAAGAGAGTACCACTCTCGTCAAAGAATGAGAGAAGCACTGAATAAGACACCCATGTACAAGAGATCTATTCAAAGGCTCAAAGTCAATTGGATTGGCTTGAGACTCAGTCCACCACTACTCTTAGGGATGCTAGAATGAAGGAAGGAAGAAAAAGAAAGGAGGCTATGGGAGGAGGTAGAAAAGAAGGCAGGTTTCTATGCACAAGAAGAGGAAACCACAGCAGAGGCATGGGATGTCAGGGACGCCACTAGAGCTATGAAGGACATGGATATTGATTGAGTTGCTCAGAGTATGAGCAACGATTTCAGTAGGGGGTGATGATGGGCCTCATGATTGGGTAATTATATGGGCCTTAATTCACCTCCTAGCTTAGTGAAACCAACTCTTCTCACAACTTATTACATGTTTTGATTATATTTTGTTTAATGAGATGAGTTAAAGTGAGATATTATGCCTAGAAAACTAATATGCATTGAATGTGGGTTTGGAAGAGAAAATCAAGGAATTTTGGCAAGATTCAAGTTTGAAACTAGAATGGGACAAGGAGAGATATTGTAGGAGGAAAATCCTCCTCATTTACTCCTTCCCCATTCGGATATTCCTCTATTAATCCCACCATCTCGGAGTGCAAGTAGCCAAGTCATGAAGATCAGAAGGTAGCCGAGAAAGTGATAGAAAAGGTGTTAGTTCATCTCGAGTTTGGGAGTCGAGCCTCCCTAAATTTAAATAAGTCGTTGGCGACTTCAGTTGTATAAGTAGAGAGGCATAGAGCCTCATTAGGATTTAAACGTTTGTTGTAAAAACTCTAGTTATTTTCGAGCTCTAGACTTGTGGAAGACTTTGATGTAATTTTCTGTTTTGGTAATAAGAATGAGCTTTTTCTTGATCCAACATTGTGTTAACTCAAAGGGCTGAGACTCTTGGCTAGGGAACAACCCTAGCATAAAATTCTCCTCTTCTTGTATTTGTATACTTAGCTTAGTTTCATAGATTCATGGTTAAACTGTCTTTAGAAGTATTTCATTGCAAGTAGTGTAGATTTGATTAATTATTTATTAGTTTGCTTCTATTTGTGCCTTACTTTAGTATTAGGTTAGAAGGGATAAAAGAAGCACCACAAAGCTATCAATAGGTGTCCTAGCCTCACTTCGTCCTTCTAGGATCATGCTTTGAGGAGAATACCCTTATGCATCCCCAAAAAGACAGATTTGCATTTCTTTCATAAGATTTAGAGATTACTGTACTTGAACTGTAACTTGATCATTTTTGCAAGTGTAGGATTTCATTTCCATCTCTTCTATCTCCATTCTTGCAGTAGATCTCACCCATGATTCCATTTTATTCAGCAATTTCCTCGTGCATAAGGTAGATAGTTAGTTCATTAAATTCTGTGTTTCTAGCTCATGAGAATTCTTCTTGTTTACATGAATTTTTGGAAATTACACATGCTTGATTCAGAGAAGGTGATTTGAAAGGAGAAAGAGATATCATAGCAAGAAACCACCTTCCAACTTCATCCACCCATAGGAATTCCTTGTTTTCATCAAGACCTTCACCAATTTCATCATTTTACATAGAAATTCCCCCAAGCATGTTGAGTGAGTCCAACTATATCCTAAACTTGGTTTTGGGTTCTAAGTGATCTTAGGCCTTTTATCACTCCATTCCACCCATCAACCACCTTTCCTAAGCCTTCCATCACCTCCAATTCCCATCTTTTTGCTCTTGGTTGTATCCTGTAGGTTTCTAGTACATCTTGTAGGTTTTCCTGTAGTAGCCTGTTTTGAGGCCGAATTGAGGGAAAACATCTAGGAAGCCACCCAAGGGTCTCCCAAACCTTCCAACCATCTCCTGAACCTTCCAACCATCCACCAGCATCCCTAAGCGACCTGCCACATCACCAAAAGATATTAGCTTACACACTTGATTTTTCATGAAAAGCATAAAAAGATAAAACACATTTATTATAGTCCTTTACATGCATAAGAGTGATGTTTGATGTTTTTAATTTCCATGCTTAGTACAATAGCATTTTGTTCATGTTAATTTAGAATTATTGCAAAGCATAGCTCTTAGCAGTTAATTAGGAAATGGTCTGTCTTAGCATTGAATTTCAGTATTTTTCATTATTACAGTAGATTATCTCTCTCTTAGAGTAAATTTATATTTCCTTCATCAAGGAACCAAGCTTCTTTTGAATCCATATAAGTCTAGCTTCAAAACCCTAGTGGTCTTTCACCAGCTAAACAATGACAAAAGGCAGAACTATCACTTTTACTTGTGTATATAGCATTATCACGTCCAAGTTTGTACGAGCCCTGAGTTGATAGAGTAAATATGGTAGCCCAGGAGTTGTCGCATTCTTTCTGCAATATTGGTGCTCATCTGGAGGACCTAAAAGAAAACCTACAAGATCCTACAGGGAGACCTACAGGAAAACCTACAGGATCCTACAGGGAGACCTATAAGATACAAAGCGGTCATCTACAGGATCATCAGTGGGAATTTAAGGAGGAAAGATAAAAGGCTTTCCTCTTTAGATAGTAACCAAGAGGTAGGGGATTTACCTTCCCATCTTTTATGGTTAAAAATAAAGAAAAAATCCTCCATTTGGCTAAGGAAGTTGCAGTCTAGAGGAATTATATTGCAGAGTTATCATTTAAATCTCTCATCCACTAGAATTAGAATTATACCCAGACAAGCCTCCACAATTACCAAGGGAAAAATGAAAGGGGATGTTAATAAGAGGGAACCCACAAACACAGTAATAATTCATCAACACCTTCCTGTAGTAAAAAATTTCACAAGGCACAAGTGGATGGGTTTTATTGAAAGAATGTGAGGATACGATGATGAGGTGGCCATAGACTTTTCTCTCTCACTCATAACCCTCACTAGGACCCATGCCACTGCTGTGGTGAAATGCCTCTCAGTAGAAATCACCCCTAAAGTCATAAGCATAATCACCACACTTCCTTTAGGGTTTCCTTGTAGAAAAGAAGATAAGGGTAAGAACACCCTTGCAAAGGAGAAATTCTTTTTGGAAGGGGAGGAAGCAATGGAGGACAAAAATGGGGTTAGAAGAGAAAGCCTTCCATAGCCTTGGAATGAAGTTAGCTACCACCTCATTAAATATATATCATGTGAAGGGAGATACAATGTGGTGTATGGATACCATTTCAGTCTTCTTCAAGAATTGAGGTTTGGAGCAAACACACCTCCTCAAAACAAACTAAGTATACCCTACTTTGTTCTTCAATCAATGATAGATATGAGCATTAAAGTGCATGAATGGAAACATCAATAGCTAGCCCATCATGGGTTAATCAAACTCATACTAGAATATGCTCTCCAAACCTAAGACTCCCTATTACGTGGACAACTTTAAGAGACATGCAGACAGAGGGAGAAATAAAACCTCTTGAATATGAAAAAAGCCCCACTGCTAGTGAGAGGGATCAAGAGGAAACAAAGCAAGAAAAAGAAGAAGAAAAGGAGGGGGAAAATGAAGAAGAGATAAAAGAAGAAACAAAATAAGAAACAGATGAACAGAGTGAGGAACTAGAGTAAGAAGAGGAAGAGAAAGACCAGGATGAGAAGGAGAATGGAAAAGGGGAAACAAAATAGAAAGAACAACATAGGTCTATATTTCAAGGCCAAGAAGGGGAAGAATCACCAAGGGAATCCTTAGAACCCACTGAGAAAGAGGAAACAACTACTCTTACTGCCCTAAGTACACCTATCAAGTCAAAAGGGAAGACACAGAGACAAAGCCCATTGTACTTTAGGACAAGAAAAAGCACAAGAATCAGGAAAGAAAGACCTCAAACACCCACCAAAATTACTATTGTCATTGAATACTCACCAAAGCGGGAAGAGAAGGTAGCTCCTCTTGAGAAAAATCATGAAGAAAGATCATCATGACAAGCCTCTCTCAAATATCCCATCACCTATGTTTGGAGGCTTGTCACAAGCTCTGCTTCATCAAAGGGAAAAGGTCTCCTATAGGAGACATAGAAGCACCTACAGGAAGTAGAGGCCATCCTACAGGAAACTCTATTAAACCTATAGGAAACTTAGAAAATGGACCAAGAAGGTATCACTCATCAAGAAACAAATAAGGAAGACCTAGAACTGAGAGAACCTAGTCCTCAACCCAACATTGACCCTTACTATAGGTTCATTGAAGGGGCTAAGGTAATCCCACATAAATTTTCCATCCCCTTATTCTTTGAGCTTGAAAAATAAAGGGAAAGAACTCATAGGTAGATGTAAATTTCCAAATCTAAAGAAGTGGATGATGTATGCCACATGGAGGAGAATGTAAAGTAGCTGGTCAGAGAAATGAGTAGCATAAGGGATAGAGAGGAAATGATGAAAGCTCAGTTGGAAGTAGAGAATGCATGTCTAAGGGTACAACTACAAGAAAGGGAAAGTCAATTGGTAGTTATGGCTAGTTTATCCTTAGAGGCAATCCAGTGCAAGATGCCAACAAAGTCTTACGCCTTGTATCTTAAGGAAGAGTGGCTATAATTCCAAATTAAGAATTTTGCATAGAGAGGCACTATGCCTTTCCAAGACTATAGACAGTTCATTGATCTCTATGATCAAAGCACCCTTGAAGATAGAGAAAAAATGTCTAAGTTTTACCTCACACAACTTGGGCTTGACAAATTTGAATGTGTGGGGCCCAAATTTAAAACAAGGGGACTTGCAATTGATGGCCTCAAAATCATGGATGAATCATGAGGAGGCAAGAGCTACAGAGATGAATAAGGTAATGGAAAGAGAGGAGACAAAAGCCCTCATGATAAGAGTTGAGCAATCTAACCCAATGCCTATCATCAACACCCATAACCTGATTGCAAATGATCATAATCTTCCACCTAGGTACCTTGCTACCCAAGAGCAAGTAGTCACACATTTTGAAGACATATTCAGGTTGTTAGGATATGGAAACAGGCAAGCTTGCCAAAGGAGATGGAACACCTTTCCATACAACCTGAAAATCAAAGAATATGATTCTCCTCATAGAATGAGAGAGGCACTAAACAGAGCACCCATGTACAAGAAAGCTCTACAAAGACTCAAAGTCAATTGGATTGGCTTGAGACTCAGTCCACCACTTCTCTTAGGAATGTTGGAAGGAAGGAAAGAAGAGGAAGAAAGAAAGCAGCAGGAAGAGATTGAGAGGAAGGCAAGATTTTAATCACATGAAGAAAAAACTACAGCAGAAGCATGGGATGTCAGGGAGGCCACCAGAGCAATGAAAGACATGGGTATAGATTGACTTCATCAGAGGATGAGAAACACTTTCAGTAGGGGGGTGATGATGAGCCTCATCATTGGGTAACTATATGGACCTTAATACACCTCCAAGCTTATTAAAATGAACTCTTATCATAATTACTTTCCTATTTTAATCATATTTTGCTTAATGAGATGAGTAAAAGTAAGATGTTATGTCTAGTGGTCTAATGTGCATTGATTACAGGTTTTTGAGAACAAATCATGCCAATTTTGGCTAATTAAGGGAAGAAACATGAATGACACAAGGAGGAGAGATTTTAGGAGATAGATCCTCCTCATTTAATCCTCACTCATTCAAATATTCCTCCATAAAATCACATTAGCTCGGAGTTGCAAGCAGTCAAGTCCTGAAGATCAAAAGGCAGCCGAGCCAGTGACAATTAAGAGCTAGTTCATCTTGAGTTTGGGAGCCAAGCCTCCATAGATTTAAGGAAGTTATTGGATACTTCCGTTGTATAAATAAGAAGGCCTAGAGCCTCATTAGGATTCTAATTTTTTTATGTAAGAGCACTAAGCATTTTCAAGTTCAAGACTTGTTGAAGCCATTGCTATGTAGTTTTTTTTATATGAATGAGAATGAGAATTTCCTTGATCCAGAACTGAGTTGAATCAGAGGGCTAAAGCTCTTGGGTTAGGGCTCAACCCTAACAGCAAAGGCTTCTCTTCTTGTACTTGTATGCTTAGTTGATTCCATAGATTAATGGTTGAATTGGTTTTAGCATTATTTCATTGCAAGTAGTTGTGAATTTGATTAGTTTTCTTCCATTTGTGCATTGCTTTAGAAGTAGCTTTGAAAGATAAAGGAATACCAAAAATTTGTTAGCAATTTGATTTGGCCTCACTCCTCCCTTCAGGGACCATGGTTTGAGGAAATAACTCCTATGCAGCCCCAAAAAGACCAAATTCATATTTCTTATGGAATTTAGTGTTTTTTGCTAATTAGGCTAGCATCTTGCCACTTTTCAAGAATATGACTCAATTTTCATTTCTAATATCTTCAGCCTTGTATTAGATCTCATAGTGTTTCACATTACTCTGCAAGCATTTCCATGCATGAACTAGGCAACTAGATAATGAAATTCAATTTTCCTAAGCTAATTGAAAATCTTTCTTATTTGGCATGATTCGTGGATAAATGTAAGTGATTGATGCAGTGTAGGAGTTTCAATAGTGCAGGGAGATCGCATGACTAACAACCCTAGCCTAACCTCATCCATCCACAAACACCAAAATTCACTAAGTCCCTCAACCAATTCATCATTCAATAAGAACAACTTTCTAGGTTTGTTGAAAAAATCCAACCATCTTACAAACTCTGTCTTGTGCTATGAAGAAGTCCTAGCCACTCCCTTGCCTTATTTCTCCCACCATTCACCTTCCCTAAGCCCTACACCACCTTTGAAATCACTCCTATTTCTCTTGACTAGATCCTGTAGGAATATAGGGGATCCTATAGGAGCATTAGGAAATCCTGGAGGACGGCTTGTAGTGGCTGTTTTGAGGGCGAATTGTGGAAAAAACGTCTAGGAAGATAGAAGAGGACCCCTACTTGTCTCCCAAGCCATATGACCTTTCACCATCATATCTAACCCACCTGCCACATCACCAAGAGGATTTAGTAGTCATATTTTCACACACAAAAAATGAACAAAAGGAAAAAAGAGTTATTCTATTCATTTACATGCACGAGAGTAAAGTGTTTGGTTATTTCAACTTTCATGCCTAGGATAGTAGGATTACACATATGCTAACTTAGAATTCTTTTGAGGCAAAGCCTCTTAGTGATTAGTAGATGAGTGGTGTATTTAAGAATTTGATTTTAGTGTTTCCTTACTATAGTAGACAATATTTTAGTTAGTGTAAATTTCCCCTTTCCTAAATTGGTAATCAAGTTTCTTCTGAATCAATAGAAGGCTGGTTTGAGAAACCATAGTAGTCTATCTCCAGCTTAGTAATGACAAAGAGTGGACCCATCGCATCTGATTGTGTATAAAGCACTGCCATCTCCAAGTTTGTATGAAACCTGGGTTGATAAAGTAAAGTTTGTAGCCCTAGGAGTTGCAACAATCTTGCTGAAATATTGGTGCTCATCACTAAACAAACCCTTAGCATGTCATTAAGTAGATTGGACACTTGGTGTAGAAATATGGTGTATAATTGCAATTGCTTAAGAGATTTTAATATAAATCAAGAGACACAATTCTATACTCTTGCTCTCCGGAATTCAATTCACAATTTAGAATAACAATATTAGACATGTAATAAGAAATCACATACATGCACAATATCTTTATAATGGAAAGAAATTGCTAAAAATGACTTAATCCTAATTGCATTAATAAAATGAATAGAGGATATATTATAATTGCTATCTCAATCTAAGCTCAACCTATAAGTGAATAACCTATCTATCTGTTCAATGCAAATATCTAACCTAGACTTATTCAATTTCTACCTCTTCTTGAGCCCCTATATCCTTGCACAATTCCCAAGGTTGCTCATATGGTTCCATACAACACCTATATAGTGAAGACTAGTCTAAAAATGATATTACACTTCCTTGGAATCACCACCACATCTGTGCAACTCGAATTATCTACATGGACTAGCCATTTTCGGCTCATTGATCATTTAACTACATTATCATTGATTTAAACTATTGTCCCATTGCACAACTAACCTTCCACTATTTCCTTCAACAATTAAAACTAGTTTAATTGAAAACAACTTGAAATAACTGAACTTGATTGCTACAAATTAGCAATCACACATGCTTCATTAAACTCTAAGCCCTCTAATTCAGATTTATTGATCTAACTTAGTGATAACATCCATGTCACACAATTTAACTGTCTGCAAGTTGTCTGCTGATGTGGAAATTTATTTTTTCTCAATTTGACTAAGGCAAAATCAAATTGAGACTTTCTTGTTGCATTTTTCAACATTCCCTCTTAGAAAGAAAGGGATTATCAACCACCCCTATCCTATACCTATGGAATTCAAACTTCCCTCTTGACAACACCTTTATTAAAATGTCAGCATCTTGTTCCTCTATCGGAAAGTATTGTAGCAACATTATCTACCATTGCACACAGTCTCATAAATGGTGACACCAAATATCTATATACTTGGATTGATTCTGAAATACAAGATTCTTAAACAGCTTAATGAACCTATGATTATCACAATAAATCAAATTTGGATCCATCATCTAACTAAACAGTCCCACAAGTATCTTTCTCATCCAAATCACCTTAAATGTTGCTTGACTTGCAACCATGTATTATGCTTTTTCCGAGTTGTGCACACAAATATATGTTTCTTGATGTAACAGGAAACTGTTGTGAAACCAACATTGAAAATTCCACTTGATGTACTCTTTCATTCAAATCGACTCCCTACCCAATATGCATCTTTGAAGCCACACAACTTCCTTCTCACTGTCTTTTTGTACCATAATCTATATTGGGCAGTGCCTCTCAGGTATCGAAAAATATGCTTCACTGCATTACAATACAATTTGGTCGGCTTAACCATATCTTGGCTCAACTGGTTGACTGTATAACATCTATTTGGTCATGTGTTCATAAGATACATCAGTGAACCTACTAGCTACCGATAAATTATAGCATATTCCTCTTCACCTAAAATGGCATTGTCCTTCCTCTAGTTGGTCGCTAGAGGTATCTATATGGGTTTCCAACTCTCCATGTGGAAACTCTATATTATCTCATTTTTGTACTTGCACTGAGACATAACAATTCCCCATCACCTTGCCATACTTCCAATCCGAGGAAGAAGTGCACGATATCCATATCCTTCATTTAAAATTTCGTTGCAAGGTCCTCCTTGAAGGATCTGATTCGCTGCACATCACTACTCAAAATTAAATCACCAACATATAAGAAAATAATAAGAAATTTACCTTCTACCAAGATATGATAGAGGTTCACATCCACTTCGCTTTTGGTGAATCCCAAACTTGTGAGATAGCTATCGATCCTTGTGTACCAAGCACAAGGTGCTTATTTGAGACTATATAACGCCTGCTTGAATCTGCACACACGAGACACTTGATCAAATGTATCAAAAACTTTTGGCCACTCGATTTACACCTCCTCCTCAATAACACCATTGAAAAATTCTATTTTTACATCCATCTGGTGGATCTTCCACCCCATCTGCGCCACCAGGGCAATAATTGATCTCGTGGATGAATACCTTGATACAGGAGCAAAGGATTCCTCATATTCAATTCCCTGGAATTGATAGAATAATTTTGTAAAAAATTTGGCCTTGTACTTCTCTGTGCTTCCATATGCTACATGCTTAACCTTGAAGATCCATCTCAAATCCACAAGTGATTTATCTGCCAGTCTTGGAACAACTTCCCAAACATTGTTCTTCATGATGGATTCGTATTATTCCACCATGGCATCAACCCAAATAGGTTTCTCTACCACTTCCTCTAAATAGGATTGCTTAGCCTTGACAATCTTAGTCATTACATCCATGTAGCTAGTGTACCTCTCAAGTGACCTACTTTTCCTGTGCAAATTTAAAGGAGATCCCACATTCTCCCTCGCAACCTGCACCAATCTATTAGCTACCCTGCTTTTCTTTCTACTTTATCTGGATTTTTTTCTTGAGTGGATTTCTCCACTCTACCTCCTCTCCTCTCGTCAATTTGTGGCTACTCCATAGGTTCCTGAGGCTCCTGCTTTAGAGATAAAAGCTCCTCTTCTAGTGGGATCTAAAGCTCCCTCTCAAGAGAGCACTACATCGATTTATCCTCATTAAAATTTACATTCCTTTACAAAACTTTCATTGTGAGGGATGGTAAGTAGACATGGTAGTTGTGTGGATTTTATGTGTAACCCACAAATAAGCCCAATTGTTTTGTCGTCTCAAGCTTCTTCCTCAAATATTTAGAGACATGGTAGTAAATAGAGGCTCCAAATATCTTGAAGTGAGTTACATCTAAATTTTTCCATGATAAATCCTCCTTTGGTGTAATCATACCAAGAATCTGATGAGGAATGTAGATCTACAAGTAGACTACTATGTTACATTCCTTTACCCACCAATGCAATGGTAGGTCATGGTCATGTAGCATAGTTCTCATAGCTCCAACAATGCTCTCATTCTTTCTCTCAACTACCCCATTATGATGTGGGTTGTGAGGTGTTGTCATCTCTCTTTTAATTCCTTCTTTGACAAAACAAATATTGAATTCTTTCGAAACATACTCACCTCCATTGTCACTCATGAAAGCCTTCACCTTCTTGCTGATCTCTTTCTCAACTAGTTTCTTGAATTCTAAAAACTTGGAGAATGTCCCATCCTTCTTCCACATGAAGAAGATTCATCACTTCCTTAAAAAATAATGAATAAAAATAACAAAATATTTGTGTCTCGTTGTGGAGGTTGTTGAGAAAGGTCCGAAAACATCATATTGGACTCTTTCCAAGTCTGCATGTGCTTTTCTTTCTCGATCATGGAATGTGAATTTTACATACATTAGCAAGGTACAACTTTTGCAGACATCATGCTTCCTAAGTGATCCTTTGAGGAGGCCAATGGTTATTTTCTACATAATATTTAAGGCGCCATGCTGCAAATGACCTAATCTCATGTGCAAAAGTTCACCAACATCGTGACTTTGCACTCTATCTCCCTTACTTCTTAATGTGACACAATCTTCCACATCCAACTTGTATAGGTTCTTCACATGAACTCTAATCTGCTTCATCTTTCTAGCACCTATGTGTCTCAAGAATGTGTTCCCTTTTTGAATATCAAAGCATAACCATGGTCTTCCAAGCCTACAATAGAGATGCGATTCTTCTTTAGGCATGGCACAAACATGGCATCTTTGATGCAATGACGGTATCCCAACTCCCTATGAAAGGTTATTGTACCAATCCTAGTAGCACTTTATCTTTCATCATCCATGAACTCAATATGCATTTGGAGATATTTCTCCTCCAGCTCACTAAAAAAATCTCTACACCCTGTCATGTGGAACGAGGCACCAAAGTCCAAGTACCACACACTCCCCATCATTGTGCTAGCCATGCATGCAATAAGGGTGAAGGAAATCTTGAACTATGAAGCCAAAGCTTCACCTACTACTCCTCTTGAGTTCTTATTGCTAGAATGTTTGTGTGGACACTTCATAGCATAGTGCTCTAAATCATGAAAATTGAAGCATTTTATTTTGGACAAGTCTTTCTCCTTCCCCCCTTGGCTAGATTCTAGTTTGGTTTAAGAATTTTTCCCTTTCCCTTCTTTCCCTTTCCAACCAATCTAAATTTTTTTTCATCCTCTACTTTGGATGAAGTTCCATCCCGAATATTTCTCTTTAACTCTTCTTAGACCAAATATGACCATAACCTCTCCCACTTTGTTATGTTTTCCCTTCCTATCATCGATTCTTGGTAGCTATACCAACATTTGGGAAGGCCTAGAAGAGATAGGCTCACTAGGTCATCTCTTGAAACAGTCACACCAACCCTTTCAATCTCATGTCGAACATGTGTAACTATGCTGAGATACTATGAAATAATATCATTATTTTGCATCTCTATATTTCAAAGTTTGTCTTTAAGGACCTGTTTCCTATGGTCTCTACTATTCTAGAATAGATTTGTTAGTTCCTACCACATTGTGAAAGGATTTTCTTTGCGATGGATATTTGAGATAATGTGGTCTCGCACTACCTCCAAGATTATTCTCCTTGTCTATGCTACATCTTTCTTCCATTGGGTTAGTTTTTGTGCATCAACTCATCCTGATTTTGTAATGTTTATCTTGACATATTATAGCAATTCATTTTCATTAAACAGTGCCTCCATACGATCCTTCCATGTAATGAAATTTAAGCTGCCTTCCAAGGCATACTTTAATCTCATCCTGTTGAACGTCATCTTCCCAACTTTGAAGAGATCTTGCTGCACTAAAGTTGAAAATTTGAACCTCCTGAGGAACAACCTCAAAATTCTTATTCTAATGTGAATCCTGCTCTAATACCATGTTTAAATATCATGTAGAATTGCAACTACTCAAGAAATTTTAATCTAAATCAAGAGACAATTCTATTATACTACTATGCATAATTTAATTCACAACTTAGAACAATCTCATACATGCAATAATAAATCACATGGATGCACAATATTCTTCTAGGAGGGACAACTTCTAAAAACCCCTTAAGCCTACTTGCATTAATCATATGAATAGAGACTTTATTAGAATTATTAGCTCAATCTAAGCTCAATCTGCAAGTGAATAACCTATCTCTTTTCTCATTGAAAGACCTGACCTAGAATTAGTCAATTTCTTCCTCTTCTTGAGTGCTTATTTCCTTGCACAATTATTGAGGAATTAGGCCCTTATTATTTAGGAATTTTCCTCCAATTGGTTGTGTAATTCCCAAGGTTTCGCATGTGGTTGCGTGCAACACATGCAAACATAAGACTATTCTACAACTGATGTTACAATACCTTGGAATCTCCACCACAATTGGGGAAATCAAATTCTCTGATGCACAAGCTATTTTGGGCTAATTGATTAGTTAACTAGGTGATGACTAAGTTAGTTTGTTGTCCCACTGTACAACCGACCTTCCACTAGTTCTTTCAACAATTAGAGCTAGCTTAACTGAAAACACCTTGAAATCACTGACCTTGATTTCTACAAATTAGCAATCACACATGCTTAATTGAAATCCAAGCCCTATAACTCAAATTTACTAAGTTAACTGGTTGGCAAGAGCCACTTCATACAAGTTAACTACCTCCAAGTTGTCTACTAATGTGGAAATTCAAATTTTATCAATTTGGCAAAGGAAAAATCAAATCGAAACTTTCTTGCTACATTTTTGAACACTCGGTAAATTGGTACAGCCTCTAAGGCTTGGATCACACACCATTCATGTTACCAAGATATATCTTAGAATAAGATAAAATATCTCTAAATTTTATCTAGTATCTCAAATATATATTTTCAATAAGATATCACACATTTGATCAATCATTTATGATTTTTACCCTTTTTAATCTTCCGAAACTCTAAAATCATTTATTAATCCATAAAAACTTCTAAGAACTCAACATGTAAAATATAATAATCTTAAGTTGAAACAACAATTTGTTATCATAGTTGGAGTACATTTGCACGGAAAGGGTATAAAAAAGGGCACATCTCAAATAAAACATATAAAATAAAACATATCTCATTTTGAGATAAAGTTGTGTTATCCAAAATACACTTTGCAAAAAATTATTATTTTTTATGAACATTTGTGATTCATTTCTTCTTTTAATTTATTAATCATAGCTTAGTTCCCAAAACTCTTGGATCATTCAAAAGTATTTTAAACCATACTTTGATTTGACAAGTTCCCAAATTCTTATTGCCGCTAAAACAATACAAGTTAACTTTATAGATTTGAGACTTTTGCGATCATTTTTTTTTGTTGTAATTTGATTTCCAGATCCATCGCATTCATAATTGTTTGATTGACATTTCTAACCTACTATCGTGGTTCATCATCAGGATAAAAAGATGTGAAAGACTGATCACACAAGAGGTAAATATAAATGGGTAAAGGAACAAGTGCAAAATGAAATGCCGACAAAGAAACCCTAAATTGATAAAAATGAATAAATATGATAAATGTAATAATTGTGTAAATGTGAGATATTTATATTAATATTTATAAATATTATGATATTAATATTCGATTAATTAATTGGATTTAAGAGAATTTGATTTAATTAGTAAGATTAATAGAATTTGATTTACTTAATTGGATTAATAAATTTTATTAAATGTTTTCTATTAATAATGTTATATTAAATTATAAATTTAATATGTCTAATAGTAAATATATATGAAGAAAATAAGGTTATGTTAATGACAATATTTGTATTATTAAAGTTAAAGATAAGATGTAGATTATAAATTAGGTTATGGATTAAATAATTATGAAAGTGTTTTATAAGTAAATCTAATTGTGAGATTTTATTATTATTAATGCATAAGAAGCCATTAAGGGGAGGGTTAGAAGCAATGGGAGGATATTTACTTAGACGTTAATGTGGGAATCCAATTTTTACTAATAATCCATCGTTCGTCTTTGTTGAGGTTATTAGGATGTTTATTAATTTCTATAGCTTCTCTGAATTTTATATGAAAATAATTGTCAATTTTAGCAAGGATGTGGATGTTTTCGATACGAATTTGGTGTTTGTTGTTGTTAGAATGTTCAGTTAAAGCATCAGATTTGGAGCGGTGATGTTTTATGTCATCTGAGTAATCTTGGATTCTGATTTTGATAGAACGACATGTTTCCCCCACATATGTTTTACCACAAGAACAAGGTATTAGATAAAACCCTTTTATACGACATCCCCCCTAGACCCATAGTGAATACCATTGGTGGACCTACATATTATCTCACAAAACATATTTCCAAAAAATTGAAACCCCTTGTTGGCAATACTGATTCCTTTCTCAAAGATTCTAATCACTTTATCAATGAACACAAAAACATCAAAATTGATCATAATGACGTATTGGCTATCTTTGATGTCCCCTCACTTTATACCAACATCCCTATTGACAAAGCCGTGGATGTAGTTCGAAAGGTACTTGATCTTGACACATCCAAACTTGTTGAAATATTCCTTAAATCCACATTTTTTAGCTTCATAAGTGACATTTATGAACAAAGCTGTAGTGCGGCAATGGGATCTCCTATATCACCCATTATTCCAAATTTATTAATGGAATATTTTGAAACCAAACCCTTGAATTCCTCCCCCCCTAAAACCTAAATTATGAAAAATATTCATTGATGATAACTTTATCGTATGGCCTCATAGGCATGATAAGTTAGAGATCTTCAAACAACACCTCAATAGTCTATCTAATTACATACATTTCACCATGGAAGTTGAAGTTGATGCAAGCCTCCCTTTTCTTGACATACTCATCACCCGTAATCCCTATGGATCCCTATCTCACCAATTATACCGAAAAAAGACCCATACTGAGAAATATCTTCATGCCACCTCCCACCATCATCCTACTCAAAAACTTGGAGTTCTTAATAGGTTATCAACTAGATATGTAAGAATATCTAACAAATAGAACTAAGAAATGGAAAAGGAACAACTAATAAATGTGTTCGTAAAAAATGGGTACGAAAAACATCAAGCCATTAAGTCTTTTTGTAATTCCAAAAAAAAACTAAAAATAAAAATAACACAAACATGGATAATATTGTTGGTAAAGTTAACCTACCATATATTTCAGGTACTACATATAAAATTTCCTATATCTTGTGAACGAATAACATTATGGTCACCTTCAAACCCATGAATACCATTCAAAGTTACTATATATTTTAACCCCGAATAGAAATTACCTGCATACGAATTCTAAAAACATAAAATAAACAATGGCGAGCGAATAAAACATAAAACAAATATACACAGAGATTTTTCCCTAGATCCCAAAACCGGGACTACCAGATTGATTTTTCATTATGTTCCTTTCAATGTTACAATACATATATATACATGTTGAAGCATCCATAAACCCCAATCCATTAACCCTGGATTAGAACATAGCCGTAGTTCTCTTGACTGGATCTACAAAATACCATGGAAAAGAAACCATCATGCCCAAAACCATGTGTGAAATCCATGCACAAAACCATAGGTAGGTCCTCCCACCTAATATAGCGTCCAAAAAAAATTCCCGCGGCACTGCCCCGGACTCTGTGCATGGGGGCTACCGTCCCCCCTAGATACCGAATTATGACCCCCCAACAACACCCCACGCAATGTACATAGGAAACTACTACCCTCCCACGCGTGGGATAGTCGTGGAAAGAATATGACACAACCCAACATTCTCCCACTTGTTGTTTTCTTTCCATGGTGGGCCAAAAGAGAGCTTAGCCATTGATCTAGCCTTGCAACACCCATTTTCTCTCTACACAAAGATAAATTCTTAGTGCTCATAGACTTTGCCAATGCATTTGCAGTATTCTTCAAAGTGTCTACCTTTACCAACAACACATTTTTGTCCTCAACCATGTCCCTCACAAAGTGCTAATGAACATCAATGTGCTTTTTCTTTTAATGATAACCAGGGTTCTTTGCCAAGAAAATTTCACTTTGGTTGTCATAGCCTATCCTTATAGTTCACTGTACTAACCCCATACTTGAACACAATCTCTGCAATCAAACTTCTTCCTTGCGTGCATGAGTGGATGTCATGTATTCTACCTCTCTAGTTGAAAGTGCCACGATATACTATCTCTTACTCATCCAACTGACTGCACCTCCAAATAGGATAAACACATACCCACTTGTAGATCTTCTCTGATCTAGATCTCCAGCCTAGTCTACATCAACAAATCCATGGATGTGCAAAACTCTTTCCAATCCTAGTCTTCCTTGGTAGCATAAACCATAATCACTAGTGCCACACAAATACTTAAAAACTAGCTTCACTGATGTCCAATGCTCTTTCCCTGGTTTTGACATATGCTAAATATTCCCACTTCATGTGCGATTTCTGGTCTAGTACAGACTATCACATACATCAAGCTACCGACTACACTTGCATATGGAACATATGTCCTCCTCCTCTTCTTGTGTCTTAGGACACTATTCTATAGATAACTTTACACCCACAAGATAGGAAGCTTCATCGGTTTACTATACTTCATATTAAACCTCTGCACCATTTTATCAACATACTTCTTCTGGTTTAACCAGAGCTTCCTCTTTGTCCAATCTTGTTTAATTTCCATGCCCAAAATATAGTTTGCAACACCAATATCTTTCATGTCGAATTTAGAGGATAATTGGGTCTTCAAATCCTCGATAATTCCTTGATCATTTCCAACCAACAACATATCATTCACATACAAGACAAGATAAATAACATTTTCACCAATTAATTTAAAATACACATAGTGATCTGCTTTGCTTTTGGTGAAGCCAAGTCCCCGTATAAATGTACAAAATTTCCAATAATACATCCTTGGTGATTGTTTGAACCCATACAAAGACATTTTTAACTTGCATACTAGTTATTTCTTACCCTTCACGGCAAAGCCTTCAGGTTGCTTCATGTATATCTCTTCTTCTAGATCCCCATAAAGAAATGTTGTCTTCACATCCATCTGCTCTACCTCAAAATCAAAAGCGGCAATAACAAATAAAAGTGATCTAGTAGAGGCTACCTTGGCAACAGAAGAAAACATATCACCAAAATAAATTCATGACACCTGGGAATAACCTTTTTCTACCAACTGAGATTTGTATTTCTCACCTTTCCTTCTGCATTTATCTTCTTCTTAAACACCCATTTTCTTCCAATGGGTTTCCTTCCAGTCAGCAACTCCAACATATCCCAAGCCTCATTTTTGTGCAAAGATGTCATTTCATCAACCATGGTCCCTTTCAAGAGTTTTCCATCCTCTGAATCTACTGCTTCCCTCATAGTTTTGGGATCATCATCAATAATAGATAAAGAAAAATTTGAATAGAAAGAATATGGACTATACTTTTCTGGTTGCCTTCTTTCTCAAACTGATCTTTGCATAGCCGGATTTTGTGGCTCTTCATCTTCTAATTCATCTTCTGGTGTAGAGTTTGATTCTTTCTTCTTTAGTTCAAACTCTATCTTGTCAGGTTCCTTTGGTAGGACTTCATGTTTAATAACATATTTCACCTCTATAAACCCCACATCTCGGTTATACACAACCTTCCTTGTTTCTGGGTTCCAAAGCCTATAAACTTTTAAACCATCCTTATACCCAATAAATATGCACTTTTTAGATTTACTATACAACTTTGTTCTTTTCTCCTTTGGAACATGTACATATGCATCACGTTAAAATAACCTTAGATGTGAAAGAGAAGGTTTCTTACCAGTCCATACCTCTTGTGGAGTCTTATCCTCAATGCTGATGAAGGTGATCTATCAACCAAGTAACATGCAATATCCATCGCCTCTGCCCAGAATTCCAGTCCTAACCCGGCACCACTGAGCATGCTTCTTTCCTTTTCCATCAATGTCTTGTTCCTTATTTCTGCAACTCCCTTTTTCTCAGGTATGTATGGAGTAGTCTTTTGTCATGCTATACCACACTTCTTACAAAACTCTTCAAATTCCTTCTTACAAAACTCTCCACCGTTATCTATCCTTAGCACCTTTATCTTCTTCTCTATATGGTTTTCCACCACAAACTTAAACTTTTTGAGCCTATCGAAGACATTGGATTTCTTCCTGAGGAAATATATCCATGTATTCCTTGAGAAGTCATCTATAAATGATACATAGTACACAGACTTTCCTAGTGATGGAACTGACACAGGCTGAAACAAATCACTATACACAAGCTCTAATATTTGTTTCATCCTCTTACCACCAGAGAGGAAACTCACCTGAATTTGCTTCCCATATACACAATTTTCACATAAATCAAAATCCAGAGAGCTATTAGACATACATTCTAACATACCATTGCCATGAAGTATTCGAAGACCCTCCAGTGCTCCCAAAACATCTTGTAGGTATCTTTCTCGAATACTTTTTTACACCTGCATCATCCAGCTAGCTTACAAAAATCATATTTCTGGCCAATTCAGGAATATGTATAACACCCAGAAGTGTTCTATTCCTTCCACCTTGCAACTTCAACTTGACTTTTTCGCGACCAAAGATTGTAGAATTCCGGTCAACCCCTAAGAAGACATCACCACAATCTATTTCTCATACTCGCAGAACCACTCTCTATGGGGAGTGAGGTGAAAGAATGCACCTGAGTCAATCAACCATGCCTCATGATCTACATGTGTACTTGAATATGAATCCAAGTACACATCCCCACCTTCATCTGAGGTGGCTTTCGCTTCTACAAAAGGAGCATCATCATATTCCTTTCCTTTATTAGGAGCTTTAGATTTATAGTCCCTTTTGAAGTGCCCTTTGTTTCCACATTTCCAACACACCTTTATAGGTTTTCCTGGAGATTTAGATATCCCTCTAGATTTATATTTCCCACTCGAGAAATTATTTTTGTTTCTATTATAGGAATGTCCTCGTATAGAAAAGCCATCATTATTCTCGCCCTCCATATTTTTCCGTCTCATCTCTTTTGGCAACAAGGATGAGACTATTTCATCAGACTGCAAGGTAGTTGCATTGCTACCTATTGCAACAACTAGATTATTCCACGAATCTGGTAGAGAACACAACAAAATGAAGTAGTTATCTTCATCTGGAATTTTAATATCAATAGATAATAACTGGCTTACCATTGTATTAAATGTGTTCAGATGCTCTTTCACCGAGTCTCCATCTTTCATCCTCTAGTTATATAGCTTTTTCCGTAGGAACAATTTATTCACTAAAGACCTAGATTAGTACAAAGTCCCTAACTTATCCCACAAAGCCTTCATTGAAGCATTCCCTGATATATTCAACAATATTGAATATAAGACATGTAATCGTATTGTGCTCATTGTCCTCCAATCCAACTTCGCCTAATGTTTAGCTAACATTGTTGTTGGTTTAGTAGCTGGATCTACCGTGATCCACTAATCTTTATACACTAATAGATCCTCCATCTTGATTTTCCACAAACCAAAACTCTAACCATTAAATTTCTCGATCTCTATCTTTCCGCTACCCATCATCTTCTTTCACCACAAGAATCGATCCTGTAGAACTCCCATTGAACAAGGTCTACCATAGGCCTAGGAAAAAACCCCTCAGTAGCAAAGGCGTCCCCTTGAAGCCAAAAGAGCTCTAAAACCAAATGTAGGTTTTAACCCCGTACAAAAATTACCTGCATACAGATTCTAAAAATAGAAAATAAACAATGACGAGAGCATAAAACATAAAACATATATACACAGATATTTTCCCCTAGATCCCAAAACCGAGACTACCAAATTGATTTTTATTATGTTCCTTTCATTGTTACAATACATATATATACATGTTGGATCACGCATAAACCCCTATCCATTAACCCTAGATTAGAACATAATAGTAGTTCGCTTGACTCGATCTACAAAATACCATGGAAAGGAAACCATCATGGCCAAAACCATACGTAGGTCCACCCACCTACTTATAAGGTCCACAAAAAATATTCTTGGGGCGATACCCTGTACCCTATGCAGGGGGGCCACTGCCCCCCTGTGATCCCCCAGCATCGCCTGACGCAACGTACATATGCAGCTACCTCCCGACTACACGTGGGGTAGTCGTGGAAAGAATATAACACAACCCAATGGTTACCTTAAATCCGTAGAAGATCCCCTTGATCCTAAGTGCCAAAAAGGGGTTTATCTAATACCTTATTCTTGTGGTAAAACATATGCGGGGGAAACAAGTCATTCTATCAAAACCAAAATCTAAGAGCACTTAGCTCTCATAAAACATAACTGCTCCAAATCTTTTGCTTTTGTTGAACATGCTAACAACACCAAAATCATATTGAAAACGCCCGCCTCCTTGCTAACATTAACGATTATCTTCACAAAACTTCAGAGAGGCTATAGAAATTAATAAACATCCTAATAACTTCAATAGAGATAAAGGATGGATTATTAGTGAAAATTGGATTCCCACATTAACGTCTAAGTAAAACTCCTTCGAGCCATCCCCTTAATGGCTTCTTATGCATTAAGAATCATAAAATGTCATAATTAGATTTACTTATAAAATGCCTTAATAATTATTTAACCTATAACTCTATTTATAATCTACATCTTATCTCTTACTTTAATTATACAAATATTTCCATTATACCTACCCTTATATTCTCAATATATATTTATTATCACACCTATTAAATTTATCATTTAATATAAACATTATAATCCAAAAATTTAATCAAATTTTATTGATCCAATTAATCAAATCAGATTCTATTAATCAAATTTAATATAAGCATTTAATCAATTTCTATTAATACTATTAATTAAATCAAATTCTATGAAATCCAATTAATTATATCAAATATTAATATAATGTGATTTATAAATATTAATATAAATATCTGACATTTACACCATTATTACATTTATCAATTTAGAGGTTCTTCGTCGTCTTTTCATTTTTCACATGTTCTTTTACCTATTTATATTTACCTCTTGTGTGATCAGCTTTTCACATCTTTTTATCCTATGATGAACCATGATAGTACGTTTGAAATATCACTAAAACAATTATGAATACGATGAAACCATAAATCAAATTAAAACAACAAATTATCATTTTTGAACTAAAACTATAATAAATTATTAGATTTTAATCAAATTCCATTATGTAAAAAGTTGTATTTAGATAAAATTTGTCTATTATGGCTGGGTGGAGATTAACGTGTAATATTTAAAATACAATTTTATAAATAATAAATCAAATTAAAACATCAAATTATCATTTTGAACTAAAACTATATTAAATTATTAGATTTTAATCATAATTCCATTATGTAAAAAGTTGTATTTAAATAAAATTTGTCTATTAATGAATTTAGGCTTTTGTGATCTATATCAATTTTTAGAAAAAAATTCAGCGAAAAATCACATAGAGATATTTTAGTGGACGCGTTTCAAACCAACGATCGTTAGGACAAGTTAAATGAGTAGATCTTGCTATGCATTATAACTAGATCGGGCAGAATACAGATAACGACTGAAATGATAACAACTAGATTTGACCAGGAGAAGGGCATAATACATTTAAATAAGCAAAATCAGTTATTAATTTCCTTATTAAAATAAACATAAATGGACAATTTATAATTAAAAATATATGTTAGAATAAGCGAGTTAATATATTATAATCATAAAATAATTCAAGTAATAGAAATTAGTTAATTATATTTTAAATCAAATATAAGTTAAAGGGACATTTAATTCTTAATCTAAATTAAGTAAATACATGAATAAATTAATTAGTTATCAAATAGTTAATAAATATTAGTTAGTTGTATAAGTTAAAATAGAATAATCTATAAATAGTTAATTCTATTTTAAATATAAGCTAAAAGGACATATTTTTATGAATATATATTAAAATAAAAGGATTAGTTTCAAATTCATAGTCAAAATATTAGAGAAATTACAATATTAATTAATAGTTTATTAAGGGTAAAAATAGTTAAAAAGAAATATATATATATATATATAAAATAAAACTAAAGTCAAAAATAAATATTAGAGAATTCAAGTATTAGAAAAAAAAAATAAATAAAATAAATAACAAATAATAATAATATAAAATAATATATATATAATAATAAATAAATAAATAAAAAAAATAAAAATAAATCATAATAAAAATAGAAATATTAAATATTAGTTTAAAAGTCAAAGAGTTAATATATAATATTAGAAGAATTCAAGTACATCGAAAAAAAAAGGAAAAAAAAGAAAAAATTAAAATAAATATATATATATATATATATAATATATATATATAACTAAAAAAAAATACTAAAGGGAGAAAAAGACTAGGAGGAGAGGGCTGGGACCCAACAACTACTGATCTTCTAGCCATCCTCTCTATTGAGATTTTTCGGCCTTTTTCAATCTCGAGGGCTTCCCTAAATTTCCGGTGATGAAATTGCGACACTCTAGCAATCACACTAGCTTCTTCGATGCAAACATGATGATTGGTTTTCTCCACATGCTCTACTAAAGCAGAAGACTTGGTTCTCATATGCTTGAGGTCAGCTGCGTGCTCACTAATCCTTTGGTTAATGGAGCGACCAGTTTCACCGATATAGGGGGTCCCACAAGAACAAGGAATAATATAAACACCTTTCATGTCCTTGGGGTCAACAGGATCCTTCACAGATCTGAGGGACTTACGAATGGCGTTAAGAGGTCTAAAGGTTGCGGGGACATTATGCTTCTTAAGAATCCTCGCAATCCTATCTGTGGTCCCTTGGACATAAGGAAGATGGACACCAGGAATTCGATCCTTAGGTTCTCTTCTGGATAACGAATTCTTAGTTGCTTTGAGGAAAGCCTTTTGTCCCAAATGTCTACTATAACCATTCTCAACAAAGACATTAAGGAGATGGGACTTCTCCTCCTCGAAGCTCCTTTCATTAGAGATCCTTAAGGCACAAGTCGCAAGGGTGTTGAGAACACCCAACTTCTGGGCTGGGAAATGGTGGGAACTAGCATGAAGATACTGCTCTGTATGAGTTTTCTTGCGAAATACTCGGTGGGAGAGGGAACCATCCTCATTATTCGAGATAAGAATATCAAGGAACAGGAGGCAACCATCAACTTCTTGTTTCTTAGTGAACTTGATGGCCAAGGATTGATTATTGAGATGGTCGAAGAAGAGATCTAACTCCTCTTGGCCATGAGACCAGATGACATTAGTGTCATCCACATATCGCTTCCAAAGCTTGGGCAGGAGACGGGCTGAGTTCAAAGCCTTAGAATCAAAATCCTCCATAAAAAGAGTAGCAACAACAGGGGATAGGGGTGAGCCCATGGCAATTCCATAGGTTTGCTCAAAGAACTCACCTTCAAAACTGAAAAATGTCGAAGTGAGGCAGATCTCAACTAACCGAGTGGTATCAGGATCAGTTAGACGGTTGAATGTCCCCAGAGTCCAGCTTGACGTCCTTCAGCTCCTCAATAAAGGAAGCCGAGTCTTTAATGAAGGACCCTGTGCGACCAACTAAGGGTTTAAGCTTCAAGGCAAGGAACTTAGCAAGAAGATAGGTCGGACCTCCAATAGTGTTGACAATGGGCCTAAGGGGAGCTCCTTCCTTATGAATTTTCCGGAGCCCATAGATTCTAGTGGTGATCGGATTGCTCTCAATGAGTTTATGGTGTAAGGGACTCACTGAGTTATTGGATTTAGTGGCAAGGGCCACAATCCTAGAGATCTTCTTTAACGGATTTTTGGGAAGCTTCTTATAACTTCCACTATTATGAAGATGATCTAACATTTTATTGCGGTAGTCCTCCTTGTTAAGAATGACAGCAACCCCACCTTTGTCAGCTTTCAGAACAACAATATCTTTGTTATGATTTAAGGATTTAAGGGCTTCAAACTCATCCCTGCTAATGTTGCTCTTGGGAGGCTTAGCCTTCCTTAGAATGACAACACAATCTTGCCTAATAGTGTTCTTAATACTATCAGGTAAACCACGAATCCCAAATTCTATGTCACAGATGATGTCATCCACAGGGATCTTCTTAGGAGCCAAGGCAAAGTTTAGACCTTTGCTTAAAACTTTAAAAACAGGAGGGGAAAAAGAAAAACTAGATAAATTGTTAACTTTATTATTAATATGAGAGGAAGGGGGAGGACTAATATTTATATGACTCTTCCTAGATTTAGAGTTATTGTTAATCAATCTCCTATTCCTAGAACAAAAATTATTTACTCCCTCCTTACTATTAATAAAATTATTATCAGTATTCTTATTTCTAATGTCATTATTATTTTTGTTACTACCAAAGCAATTAATCCTACTATTCTTAATATAACTATTAATAACTTCATTATTATTAATAAATAATATTAATCACTTCATTATTATTATTTAAGATATTACTAATCAACTTTATTTTATTATTAATATTATTATTTATAATGTTATTCATTACTAATAATATTGCAAAATGCTATTATTATTAGAATTTATAATATTATCATTATAATACAAATTATTAATACTATTATTGCACCTATTATAATATATAATTATTATATTATAATTGTATTACTAATAATATTAGATTCAAACATTTCTTTTTACTACAAGTAAATTCTTTTTGTTTACTGCGTGAAGCAACTAATCCTAAACTTTAAAATTTTTCTTTTTTTTTTTTTTTTTTTTCCTTTAAAATTTTATAAACTATTAATAACTTTATTATTATTATTAATCAATTCATTATTATTATAAATATTATTATTTTATAATGTTATCATTATTAATAATATGCCAAATATCATTATTGTTATAATTTAAAATATTATTATAATTGTTATTACTAGTAATATTAAACTCAACATTCTTTTTATTATCAATAAAACAACGCTCCGCCTCACTCATTACCAAGCCATTACTGGACTTGGTTTATTACATTCATTAATGATACATCCATTCCCTTGATTTTCATGTGTAAATGTATTGATTTATATGTGGATTTTATGACTGATATATTTATGGTATTTATGTTGTTACTATGCTAGTTATATGTATGTTTTATGACAACAACTATGTATGGATCTCACCATGTTTTTACTTGCAAATGAAGGAACACTGTATCTATGACCTAATGGATGAAATAGAAGTTAAAGTGATAAGGAAACAATGATTAATGGTGAATCTCAGATAAGTATGAGACCCCTATGTTCAGATCTGTTATCTACACCTGTAGGTTGCATATTTACTAAGTGTTTGATAAAATGTCTTTCATGGATAGGCTTGGTTAGGTCAAGCCCTTGATCAAGTTTTGACTTAGAGGCTTTGCCTTGGTGTCATTTAATGTCTTGGAAAGTCTCATCAAGTTCTAGGAATTGGTTTGGAGACTATCCCTGAACAAGTGGCTTAAACCTCGTAGTCCCTGGCATAGATTTGACTGAAAAAGTCTGCAGTTTCTCCCTTGCAGACATTGTGGGAGCGAATATATGGTTCCAATCGCATGCATGCCTTGTCATGGGAACGATTGTGGGTTTAATTCTTTATAATGCTAGGTTAACTCAGGGTTTGGGCCCCTGGAGTGGCAGATTAGCTCCTAGGGGTCCTGAAGCACCTTAGGGAGGTTTGTAAGGCCTTGTTTTGTTAACTCCATTTCCTTAAGGTTACTTAGGAGGTTGAGTATTATCATAGTGGCCTCTCATCACATGTTTACCCCGGATGGCTGATTTCTTGGGTAGATGTGGGAGGAGGGTGCTACACCTGGAGACTCTGCATTGATTATCAGGCACTGAAGAAAACCATTGTTAGGAACAAATACATGTTCTCATAGATTGACGACCTTCTTAACCAAATCAAGGGGGATAAGTACTTTAGAAATAATTATTTGAAGTCCAAATATCACCAAGTTCCAATATAACCCACAAATGTATGGAAGACCACCTTCAAGTCCAAGGAGAACCTCTTTGAGTGGTTGGTCATGCCCTTTGGGTTGATACATTCCCTTGCAATTTTATGAGGCTGATGGATGACATCTTGTGGCATTTCATCAACTCATTCCTAGTTGTATATATGGATGATATCCTCATCTTCAAAAAGAGTTGGGTGGAGCACTTGTAACATATTCAACATGTCCTTCAAACCCTGCGGTAGCAGAAACTATATGCCAACTTGGAGAAATGATCCTTTTGCATGAACTAGGTTCAATATCTAGGCTACATAATTGATGAGTAAGACGTGCATGTGGATCTAGCTAAGATTCAATTCATTTGGGATTGGTCCACCCCAACGACTCTACTAGAGCTTCGTAGCTTCTTGGGCCTTGCAAATTTCTATCGAAGGTTTGTGTTTGGTGTTGAGCCCTGAAACTACATCTCTCCTACACACTTTCCTAGACTTTTTTCCCCTCACTAGTACCTCATAAGCTATCAAAGATCATTACATATTGATTCTAAAAGAGCATTTAAGTGGTTTTATAACTATGTTTTTGTGTTTTCTATTTGACTTAGATTTTACTCATTAACTGTGGAATGCAGCCACTTTCCGCTGTTGATTCGACTTTCCGCAGTTGTTTTTGTTGATCTCTAGGTTACAGGTGTCATCAAGCAAAACGAGGCACGTGGGTAGTTCAGGAATGATCTGGACATGGATCAGGTCCTATTGGTTTAGCCAAATTCGTAGAGGAAGGCCTTGGTCAAACGGTGGTCAAATGAAGAGTTCTATGGCAAACAGGTCTCTGTTTTCAAACACGCGAAGGGTTCAAGACCATTCCTAGATCCATGGGTTCATTTTGACAGCTGTAGACTGCGTCCACGACGCAAATCCAACAACCATCTTTTGATAGATTGAATGATCTTGGCAACCATCATGTTAAGCTCACGGATGCTGTATTTTTACGTGTTCTCTGCGAAAGGTGTTTCATAGGAAAACAATTATGTAATTTCCTTTATAAATAACGCGTTTGTAAATGCATGTAGCTAGTTAGTTTTTGATGTCATTTTGCTGTTAGTCCTTGTACTATGCCGTGACACTAGTCCTGCTGTTGTAACGAGAGGATTCTTCCTCTGTTTTGCAATATAACAAGAAGTCTCTGTTTTATATGACTGCGTGAGCGTAATTCCAGACTGATAGTGTGTTGACCAAGGCCATGCAGCGAGCCCTTGCTGGCTGAGGTTTTGTTTCTTTATTTCTGTAAAGTTTTTATGTGTTGTTTCCTTTTTTCCATTGCATATATTTCATAGTTTGTTCACCTGTATATATTTCATAAGTCAGTTATGATGTTAATGCTTCATTCCTGTACATGATTTTCCAAGCATTGTATATTTTTGCTAACACTAATTAGTGTGTGTGTTTCAGGATAGGCTAGGCCTGGGCATTTTCATATAATTTTTACAATAACTAGTGACATGAGATTAGCCTCTCTGTTGACTTTGCTTTTCTTAGCTTTTCAATTTAAGTTATGCTTTGATTTCAGTCTTATTCACTTGCTTTGTTAGTTATTATAGATATCAAATTCTTCATTTCATTGACGTTATCTCTAGAGCCATAGCTTAACCCCGAAAAGACTACTTGGCGAGCTATTGGACTATGAGTGATGTGATTTGATTTTAGTTTTATTTCTCCGTAATTAGATATTAGGTTCTTCATGTTATTGACATTATCTCCAGAGCCATAACTTAACGCCGAAAAGACTACTTGGCAAGCTATCGAACTATAAATGAAGTGACTTGATTTTTTTTCATTTGCAAATAGATAATCTAGATATCAATTCCTCATGTTATTGACGTTATCTCGAGAGCCATCGCTTAACCCCGAAAATACTACCTGGCGAGCTATCGGACTATAAGTGAAGTGAATTGATTTTACTTTTATTAGTTTGCAGTTTTCGATTTGTTTGAGTGCAGTAGCTTAACTTATTTTCTGTATCTAGATAAGCAGCAGAGATAGTGATTTCGTGATCAGCAGTTCATCATTTGTTTGATTTTAATAACAGCGCATTTCCATTCTTGTTTAAGTACTAATTTCATCACTAGTATGTTTTGAGATCCTTTGAAGTGTTAAGTTCTGGAAATCATTATAGAGAACATAATTGCCTTAAAACCTATATCCATACTTGCCTTCTAAAGTATTCTTAAAACTCAAGAATAGGATTTCCATTCACATTAGGAGATAAACGAAGATAAAACCCCCAAAACAAAATAAAAATTGAAAACAATAAAAAGTAAGAAAGAGGTTGTCTTGCACATATAGTGCGCCACACTTCATCAGTTTACGACTCCCAGATTGATAGTTAATGTAGCAATTTAGGACATACTAAATTGACTAAACATTTTTGCGCCGTTGTTGGGGAAGTGTAACTAGGTAGCCAATCGCTTACATAAAAAAAAGGAAAAGAAAGGAAAAATTGGTAACTTCTTGAAGTATGCTCAAATGAAGAGTTCTACAACAAATAGGTCTCTGTTTTCAAACACGTGAAGGTTCCGTGACCGTTCCTAGATCCATGGGTTCATTTTGACAACTGTAGACTGCCTCCACGACGCAAATCCAACAACCATTTTTGATAGATTTAATGATCTTGGCAACCATCATGCTAAGCTCACGGATGCTGTCTTTTTACGTGTCCTCTGCTGAAGTTTCATAGGAAAACAATGATGTAATTTCCTTTATAAATAACGCGTTTGTAAATGCATGTAGCTAGTTAGTTTTTGATGTCGCTTTGCTGTTAGTCCTTGTACTGTGCTGTGACACTGGTCCTGCTGTTGTAACGAGAGGATTCTTCCTCTATTTTGCAATATAACAAGACTTTGTTTTATATGACTGTGTGAGCGTAATTTCAGACTGATAGCGTGTTGACCAAGGTTGTGCAGAGGGCCCCTGCTGGCTGAGGTTTTGTTTCTTTATTTTTGTAAAGTTTTTATGTGTTGTTTCCTTTTTTCCATTGCACATATTTCATAGTTTGTTCACCTGTATATATTTCATAAGTCAGTTATGATGTTAATGCTTCATTCCTGTACATGATTTTCCAAGCATTGTATATTTTTGCTAACACTGATCAGTGTGTGTGTTTCAGGATAGGCTAGGCCCGAGGATTTTCATATAATTATTACAATAACTAGTGACATGAGATTAGCCTCTCTGCTGACTTTGCTTTTCTTAGCTTTTCAATTTAAGTTATGCTTTGATTTCAGTCTTATTCACTTGCTTTGCTAGTTAGTTTAGATATCAAATTCTTCATGTCATTGACGTTATATCCAGAGCCATAGCTTAACCCTGAAAAGACTACTTGGTGAGCTATTGGACTATGAGTGATGTGATTTGATTTTAGTTTTATTTCTCTGCAATTAGATATCAGGTTTTTCATGTTATTGACGTTATCTCCAGAGCCATAGCTTAACCCCGAAAAGACTACTTGGCGAGCTATCGGACTATAAATGAAGTGACTTGATTTTATTTTCATTTGCAAATAGATAATCTAGATATCAATTCCTCATGTTATTGACGTTATCTCCAGAGCCATCGCTTAACCCCAAAAAGACTACTTGGCGAGATATTAGACTATAAGTGAAGTGAATTGATTTTACTTTTCTTAGTTTGAAGTTTTTGATTTGTTTGAGTGCAGTAGCTTAACTTATTTTCCTGTATCTAGATGAGCAGCAGAGATAGTGATTTCGTGATCCATAGTTCATCATTTGTTTGATTTTAATAGCAACACATTTCCATTCTTGTTTAAGTACTAATTTCATCACTAGTATGTTTTGAGATTCTTTGAGGTGTTAAGTTCTGGAAATCATTATAGAGAACATAATTGCCTTAAAACCTATATCCATACTTGCCTTCTAAAGTATTCTTAAAACTCAAGAATAGGATTTCCATTCACATTAGGAGATAAACGAAGATAAAACCCCCAAAACAAAATAATAATTGAAAACAATAAAAATTAAGAAAGAGGTTGTCTTGCACATACAGTGCGCCACACTTCATCAATTTACGACTCCCGGATTGATAGTTAATGTAGCAATTTAGGACATAATAAATTGACTAAACATTTGGGTTCTCTCATATCACTTGGCCTTTGATTTAAGTTACCAAGGGAGGAGCATAAGAATTTTTTTTTGGTCCAAGTCACAACATAAGGCATTCATTGAACAAAAAAATTGCCTTTGCTATGCACCAACCCTCACCTTTCCAGACCTACAACAACCATTTTAGATTGAGACAAATGCCTCTGATTATGTTATTGTTGCATTCATCACTTAGCAAGGGCACCCTATGACAGATCATATTGAGATTCTCTTTGATACTGTTCAAAGGTACCCCACATATGATAACGAAATGAATTCTATTGTGCATGCCTGCTGACAATGAAAACATTATATTCCGAGGAAGGAGACAATCATTCACACAGGTCATTGACACTTTCAATTTATGCAAACATAGGGGAAGATATAGAATAATTGCCATTATAAATGGTCTAGATACGTGCAACAATTCCATTTAAACATCAAATATAAGAAGGGTAGCGCCAATCATGTAATAGACTACCTCAATCGGCCTCTAATTGTGGTACAAAGAAAAGTTCTCAACTCTTGTGGGAACGAAACCTCTAGATGGATATAACTATATGAAAATGACTTGGACTTTGCTGCCACCTAAAATATGTTGATGGTTGGAAGGTTAGTTCCATACTTCCACCTTTGGGATGGATTGTTGTGCTATTTGGGACATCTTTGTGTTCCTTTATGCAAGCATGCCAAGCTGATTTGGGAGGCACATTACAATCTGGTTGTAGGATACTTTGGCATGGAGAAGACAATGGAAGTACTGCAGAAGTATTTTTATTGGCCAAAAGTCTGACATGAAGTTGGGAAATATGTTAGATATTGCACTACCTGTGCCATTGCCAAGTCAACCATTAAGAAGAAAGGAATGTACACTCCTCTACCTACTCCTATCTAGCCTTGGGATTCCATCTCCGTGGGCTATACGTATGGCCTTCCTTCTACAAAACATGGTAATGAATATCTATTTGTGGTCATTGATATATTTTCTAAGATGGCCATATTGACTGTCTGCAAGAAGAATATCACAACAAAAGCCACTACCAAACTCTTCTTCAAACAAGTGTGGGTACATTTTGGGATCTCGTAGACCATTGTATCATATCAGGATAGTAGGTTCCTAAACACATTTTGATAAAGTCTCTCGTCATTGTTGGACACCAAGCTCACTAAGTTGATTGCATTCCACCCCTAGACTAATGACCAGACATAGGTCGTCAACATGTTGATAGTGTACATACTACGCATGTACAACTGTAAGCATCCACAAACATGGGATGATAGTCTTTCCTATGTGCAACATAACTATAATAGCGCTCTCCATAGCTCGAATAGCCACAACCCTTTTCAAGTGGGTCTAGGATTTAAACCATTGTGTCCCATTGATGTTGAAATTCCTCTTGCAACTACATAAACAAAATATGCATGTGTTAAGTTTGAAACTGATAAGACCATTAAGTTTATTGAATGCATTAAACACATCTTTTGGTAGGTTCATGATAGCCTGGATAAAGCCAATTTCAAGTACAAACAATGCCATGATCACCATCAGGTGCCACATAAGTTTCAAGTGGGTGACTATAACACCCGCTCCTCCCAGGTCCACGCAAGCAACAATCAGTCGGGGTAAACATGTGACGAGAGAGGATACTATTTCCTTGGTGACATTAAGGAAATGGAATCGATGAAACATATCAAACAACCCATCCACATCAACAACAACATCCTCAAGAGACATGCCTGCCACTCAAGCATCCTGTCCCTGAGTCCCACTAATGATTTAAGCCTTTTAACCCTTGGTCACTCTCATGCTATAGGCATGAAAACGTGCAGCAAATGGTAATAATTTACACGCTTCTTCCTTATGTGAAAGTATTCATGAATTCTATTATTCAAATTCACAACTTACCTTATCAAATTGAATCTTAGGTAGGATATTGTCTCCTTCCATTATTTCAAATAATATATGTATTCATCTCCCATTCCCCAATGTCCCCTCACATTTACTAGGGAGAAGACATGGTCCTCTCCATTTAATTACATCTCACATTCCCCAATGTACCCTCACATTTACTTGGGAGAAGACATGGTATTCTCCAACTCATTATCAATATATATATATTCATCTCACATTCCCCAATGTACCCTCACATTTACTAGGGAGAAGACATGGTCCTCTCCATTTAATTACATCTCACATTCCCCAACGTACCCTCACATTTACTTGGGAGAAGACATAGTCCTCTCCATTTGGGAGGGTACATTGGGGAATGGGAGATGAATACATATATTATTTGAAATAATGGAAGGAGACCATATCCTACCTAAGGTTCAATTTGAGAAGGTAAGTTGTGAATTTGAATAATAGAAATCATGAATTTTGTATTAGACCAATATTTCTCAATATTTTCAAATAATGTAAACATTAATAAAATTTGTAGGATAAGATTTAAGTGGGGCATTACATACACCCCTCCTTCAGAGAACTTCGTCCCAAAGTTAGAATGAAAAGATACAAGGAGTTCGAAAGCATAACAAACTAGAGAGAGTTATAGCAGTAAAATTTGATAAGTCAGACAATGACATTACTTCCCATCAAGAGTCTTCAATTGATCTATATCCTCCTATCCATCCTGACCTACTTCCTTTCCCACCATATCCATCCTCTTCTTCTTTATTAGTGGCAATGGCCATACTAACCACTGATAAAACCGACATGGTGGAAGTGTTGAATACATCGACCTAACTTCCACAGCAGGCAACTGGAAATCGTCATCACACATCTAGGGGGAGTGTGTCCACCACTGCCCTCCCACGATTCCAGGTTTCAGAGGATACACAGTGGGAAATGCCTCCACCCCTCCTTCAGAACTAAGGTCCATACCCTAATACAGACCACACTACAGAGATGGTTGGACTCATCATCAAATAATCCAGTCAGGTAGTTTTTGCCACCTGTCATTTTCATTTTACTCATGTCATAAGAGTGCATATCAAGTAGATACCAAATGTAATAGAACAATGTGCGTTATACCTTCCCCATGAGATGTCTCGACCTTCCCTCAATGGAAGAGTAGCTCTCGGCTATCATATAGTTCTTCCCCCCTACAGGTTAGCTCTCATTCATGCATTTATATAACAACAAGAAGTATAATCATCACATTATTAAGTCTAGTATCCACATGTCAATTTCGTAGTTCATACTAGAAACAATCATAATTTCATTACATCATTCATTAGATAAATCATATCCACTTAAGCCATACATGAAACAACAATGGCTCTGATAAGTCATGTACTTGATAAATCATCACCAAGCAAGTCATACATCAAATAATTCCATCATTAAAATCAAACCTAAGTAGTTTCACATGTTCAGCCAAATGCATCAATATTGCACAATGTTCATAAATAAATAGCATGGAACTGCAAATTAAAACCTTAACATAGGTAGTTGTCTACGTCAAAATGGGCATCATAAATGCTCATGTGACATCCTTGTGGAACTCCTCAAATCAATTAGAGTTGAAACAAATTCAACTGTCTGTCATGGAAAATAGCATTTGAACCTAGATTGCTATAAGGTGGTACCAAAACCAAAATAATGGCAAGCAACGGATTAGTGCACTATCAATTCCACTAGAAGGTGCTAGTATAAATTTCATGCATATAGTTTCTTAGTGAATATAAAAGTCCCACTCTTCCAATTTGATGGTTTTTCATCTTCCAAACGAATTAGTTAATCTTGAAAATAAAAGACTCAAAACTTCAGAATTGTTTCCAACATGATTTTCATATTTTATTATTTTTGTAAATTGAGAGAAATGTCCCCTAAATGTCAAAGGTTCAAATTTATTATATATTTAGTCATTGTTTACTAGTACTAAAACAATTTCATGATATATAATGCAGCTCACAATATGACAAGACAAATGAGAAATAATTAAATGAATGGAATAATTGCCTTGACTTATGCAAGAATGGAAACAATGGCTAAAACTGGACCTCATGATGAGTAGGTAATACATATTACTACACACAATTAATTATATGAAAAAGAATATCCACAAGATGTTGTGGAATGAAATTACCGTTGGATGATAATGAAATAAAGTATTTCTAAACAATTTTTCTATTTCAAAACTTATGCAGTGTGTTTCACACCTCCACTTCTATCACAACCCTACAAATTCTCAACATAGATTAAACACAACTTTACAAATTCTCAACATAAATTAAATAGCTCATAAATTAAATGACACATCAATATTTTAATAGCTATCAACATATATTAAGATGTATTAGACATTTAATTTATATAACTTTACTACGTTTTAATAACCTCTAAAATCAAATCATACGTAAAACCTAACACCACCATACTTATTATTCCTTAAATTATATATAAAATCAAACACTGCCATACTTATATAAATATGAATAAATGAAATCAATATAACATTACACTAAAAATAATGATTTAAATCCTATATCAATCCTTGTCTCAAATGCTTTGGTGAAAGATTCCTTTCTTAGTCTCGTTGCCATGACTTTCACTTTCAGATGAGCTCGCCCTTCTGTTATAATGCCTTGAAAAGTCACAGCAAAAGTCTAGACCAATCAACTAAGAGGATAAGAAAGAAGGCTACTTACAAATGTGTGTACCCTAGAGACTCTTGAATAAGTTTACTATTGATATTGACATCTTATCGATTCTTATGTTGGGTTTGGTACATCATATAAAAGTACAAACTACACAGATAAGAGAAAAAGTGCACTTGAAGTAAGAACGTGTCCAAAGTAAATACAAAAAGCTATAAAGAGATTCAGCATGAGCAGCAGGACAAAGGTATCTCCACCAACCACCGGTACAGGTATTCCTCCATAAATTACTCATGTAAATTTTATTAGAATGAAATATTCACCATAAGTTATAAGGATTAGAATGTAAATGGTAAATTTTATTTGTTTAAAAGTCTTGTAAGTAAGTAAACTATTGCCTCTTATTGCATTTAAATTCTTCAGAAATAGATTTGTTAGCAGACCCTAGGATAGGGCTCTTACACATGGTATCAAAGCCTTGGTTCAAAATCTGAACCCAAATCCCACTAAACCCACAATTCATACTTTCCACAAGTCTCCTTGTCATTTGATGTGAATCCCCACCCACGGCTACTGGCCTTCACTTATGACAGGAGTCCGTATTCCATTTGCATTTGGTTTGAATCTGCCATTTCTTCCACTAGCAAAATCTTGATTGGTTTGACCATATTTTCAAAGGTGCAGTGCCAATGAGAAGTGGCTCGATCTATTCCATTCCCATTGAGACTTTTCGAGTTACCAGTCGCTCATGCGCTCTGACCATTAATACTACCCTCTATCCGAGACTGATTGCAGGGAAAGAGGGGCATTATTCTCCTTATTCTCCAAGGAAATTTATTTGGGGGATCAAATAAACCTGAAATAGCCTTCCTCGTACTCTATTTAATAGGTCTATATAAAAAAAAAGTATGGCATTTTCCAAAAAAAGTATGGCATTTTCTAGAAAAGTTGTACGCAAATGAATAAACATTGCGTAAGTGTGCATAATCTGCCTTAAAATCTGTAATTGGAGGCCTTTCCAATTGTTACTTTGTGGGCAATGCTCCTTATACCCATATTGTTGTATAATCTGAGCAATCAGGGGATGAATATCCTTCATACTTAAAGCAATGTTGTTGTTGTTTTTTTTTTTTTTTTTCCAGATAGCAAGTAATTACAACCCAAAGCTATAAAGTCAGCAAGTGTGATGATTATGTCAGGATGACTAAAGATGAGTTGCTGGAATATTTTGACCTAGAACAACAACCCTTTTTGCAGAAAATTCTTATTCCTAAATTATGATAGTGAAAAAGGTACATAGCACGCGACAAGCTACTCTTCTCAACCGAAGCAGGGTTTTCAGAGGAAGGCAGTTTTTATTTGTATGCCAACCCAATCTGGGACTGAATATGTTAGTTTCAAGGTTTGACAATGTGGTGTCACCCATTGCAAAAAAAGAAAACAACATTAGGTTTTAAACATTACAATTGTCATGAAGGTACTCAAAAATCAAGGGGCCTGGAGCATGCAGGTTAGAGGCATTCCACAAGTAACCTATAGGTTTTGTAGCCCCCTGTGGTAAACATATGAACTCTTACCAACCTTGTGAGAGGGACTGTATTTTTTTGCATGTACTACAACTTGGGCACTGTATGTGAATGCCATTTTGGTTTTATTAGGAAAACCAATATTTTATTTTCTTCAGACAAAATAAATTGCACATATCAAATATATAGTTAGAAGGATTTTTGGCCTATTTTCCAAAAAAATAAATCACGAGAAATACCACCAGCATGCAATTTCATTAGTATCAACTCACGTTCAAATTGACCAATCATCTAGTCAACAGGAGACAGCTAAAAATTCAGGTATTACTGAAATACGACAACAAAACTTATCTGCTAGTTAAAATAAAAGTCATCTAGTACGAACCGAACATGCAAAACAAACTATTTCTTAGCGTCAGAGAAATTCAAGTGAAATCAGTGACAGTCATAGAGTCTCTCATGTTTAGGAGAGTGTTGAAGTTCATAGTGCCACCTCCTTGCAAGTCAATGAGGTCATAGTTTCCAAAGTTATACAATCTCATGTTGAAACTTAGGATCTTAAGTCAAAAGGGAAGGGTGATGACATGAATCTTCATCGGCCAAATATTTTGGAACAACTCTCACTAGTTAAGCCTGTTGATTCTACTATTCTTGATTTTCATAGTTATACTACTTTTAAACATTATTTAGCTCGTGATGAAGTGTTGGCTAACCGCGATTCTTTGGAAATGGGTGTTGCTACATTGGTTTTATTGTTTCCTTATTTGTGTGAGCTCTTCTGAACAACTTCTGCAATTGTCTATCTTCCAACACACCATCCCTATTTATTTCAGGTTTAACATTTCCAGTATCTGTAGGATCCTCTTTGTACATTTATTCTGTTGGAAGTGATGTGGAAACCCTCTCATTCGAAGCATCAATTTCATTCGCATCTCTGCTTTTAGAGTAACTGAAATTGACATGTTAAGCTTCTAGTTCTTCTGTTATACCATCATCCTAATGAAAGGAACCCTGGTTTCTTTATTTTCCATATTCTTATTTGGAGTCATCATCTGCTTGCCTGCCCATCCATCATCTTTCTGGTATAAGAAACAGGTTCAGCATAAACATCATAATTATAGTCAACAACACTGGCAACTTCCGAGACCATCATTGTGAACCATTCCTCCAATGCATTTTTTGGCCCTTTATACTTCCTAATGTGGGTGCATGCATTGACAACTGCAATAGAACCCAACTTGCAGACACTCTGATCAACAATTACAGAGGACTCAATCTTGCAGGTACTTCCATAATTTTCCAATGAGTCATTAACAATGAAGACATTCTTATTAACAGTTACAGGGTCATCCCCCTTAGAGAAACTCTCATGGACAACTACCATATCATGAACCTTATCATCAATATAAATATTTAACACAAAGCCACCACCCTTCAGATTCTGTTACTCCTAATGTGGCCTTCGACTGTGACTTTGTTACTCTTCAAATTTGGTACTGTCGTTCAGCAAAAAGCCCTTGCTATCCTGATTTGCACTGGTGGCCTTAGGGTAGTTATAGCATACCAGAATTCGAGGAATTAGATTGTATTTCCTAGCAAATGTCTTGCAGCTATAGTTGTCAGTTTTGACTGGGGCAGGGGCCTCAGGAAGCCACACTGTCCTAAACAGGGGTCTAAATGTTCTGGCTCCTGTTCAATCTGATTTTCTGGCTGGGTTAGAGACCTCTGGAATACCTATTGTCTTTAATAGAGAGTTCACTGCTACAGCAGGGCTTTTTTTTCCAGCCTGAGTTGACCTCAGGAAAGCCAATCCGTAGCTCATGGAATTTTTCCCTGTGGCCCTGTTGTTTGCAGTCATTACAGAAATACTTAGTTGTTTGAAACACAACTTCAGGGGCTATTGAATACCTCCAAGATGACCTTCATTCCACATAATGACTTTGCTGTCCCTGAACATATTCGTAGACCACAGAAAATCCACTTCTTTCTTGTCAAAACAGACCCAAGATTCTCCAAAATATTATGCTTAAAACATAAATAATCCAATCGACAATGATGATAAAATGATTCTATCTCTCGCTTATATATAGATTCCTCACGGGGGTCTCTTTTCCTTAATTTAATGTGAGGGGCTACAAGTGCGGACCCCAATTTTGGCTTTTAGACCCAATTACCCCAAAATTTATCTAATGTTTGCCCCAAAACACTGGATAATGGGGTTTTTCCCTTTATCAATGACTATAACCTATGGGGTTGGATAGGCTACTTCCGTCCTCCCTTGGGCAATTAATCAATAGGGAATACTAAAGAATGTATTGTAGTATGGCGTGTGGACAGAGTTGAATGTAATGTAATGCAGTATCACATGTGGACAAAGTTGAATGTAGAGAGGTTATTTATTTTAACATTGAGTAAAGGGCAGTTTGTTAGACTGTTGGTTGGAAATACTAAAGGCAGGGGAGGGGTGTATCAATATTTAGTCAATTAACCAATTTCTACCATCAACAAATTACAATATTAGTCATCCAATATTGAACACATGAACATAGAAGGTTTATAATTAAAAGAAGCTCACTTTCAACTTTTTTTAATATATAAAGAGTATAATCAAGTTTATCAGCTCTGACTAAAACTTTCATAGGCACCAACCTATCAGAGATATCAATCCCCAAATGAGCACCAAGTCAGTGAATTCGTGGGCACCAACCCACTGTAGACACCAATCCCTTAGCTTGAGCACCAACTGAACACAATATCACGAGCACCAACCCGTAGGATTCTCCAATCTCCAGTTAAGCCCCAACTTAGCTTCAGGTTGTACTTTGGATTTGTCGTCAATTACTTCTTCCCTAGTGATGTCCTATGCAGGTTATGGATTTGTTCCATGAATGATTCAAAAGAGAAAGTGCCTTGTTCAGCTTAAAATAGACAAACATATTTGAAGAGAAGACAATAGTAAATACCATGTACTACGACTTGAGCATAAAGAAGGCATGTAGTTCCATCTTGTGGGCTTGTAGAAAGCATGTGTTAAAACAACCGGATCTGGAATAAGGGAAGAAACAACTACACAGAATTTGAAATTTGAAAAGACCAGGAAAGCTAAGCAAAGATAATCTTTCCAGTATGTAGATAAGCAGGGGCAAAGACAATCAGAGTGTAAATCTTAAATTTCTATTTAATTCCATTCTGAGCTGCGTTGCTGCAAATAATCTTTAGACAATATCGGAATATATTTAGTTACCCATTCTATATGTGTTCCTTTGGTGCTTTTATACTTGAGGCCCAATTATGTTTAGTTTATTCCTCATTTAGATCTCGAATTTCTTTTAGGCTTTCTATTCTCCCATATATGCTAGTGAAAACTTTATTTCATGTTGTATGTTTGGATAGCCTTTGAATCAAAGTATTCCACGTACTGTAATGATGAGGGGCTTCTAAGATGTTTTTTCGATCCCCAGGGTTGCACCTTAAGCTGGTAACTACTTCAACAAAAGGAAGTATTATGGTTTATTGTGGCTTGTCGTATTATTTTCGTCTTTAAGTTCATTCAAAGTTTCAACATTATAGGTTTACATATGAACATGCCTCTCTCATTGAAAAGTGGTGATACTGTTTGTGATGTGTGAAGTCTTAACGTCTCTTTCAAGGGAGAAACCTGAAACACATTGTGAAATTTTGAGTTGAGGGGAAGTTCGAACTCATAAGCAAGATACCCACTCTGCTAATAACTCCCATACTTCCTAAAAAAAATGAAATAAATTTCCTGTATTTATAACTTCAAGGGAAACTTCATGTAGGGTACATCAACCCATACCCTTTCTGGAAACTTTGTCTCATATTGATGTATATCCTTGTTTCAATTTTCAATGTATTTTAAGGAAGAGCTAAGTCTTTGAGGGCCCTCAGAGTGTCACATGCCTTCTGCAAGTAATTGTTGGTATCTAGAACATGATTTTCTCTCTAAAGAGCTTTTGAGATGTGAGAGCTAAACAACTCATTCAATGCTGCTTTCAAAATCATAAAATATTTCGCATTATCGAGGACAATCACTAACATATAAATAGTTCCATCCCTAAAACATAATGTGAAAGTCATGGGATTGTACATTGCCAATCATTTTTCTTTCAGCGAATGCAAGTTTCATTGATATATAAAAGACCACAAGATTGTCATGATCGCCATGAACTTCAAACTTGTTCCTAACTAATATTCTCTCTCATTTTTCTCTCATTTTCGTGGCATGAGCAATAGCCAACATTTCTTTATAATATCTGTTATAGGTCTTTCTCCTCTTATTATTGACACACCTTAAGTAAAAATGGTTTGCTCAATGCAAGAGGATAAATCTTATTCTATAACAAAAATGCATGATGTTCTAATAACCATAATCAGTTTTCCAAATTATGCTAAAAATGGAACAGATCAAATTATTTGTTTTAGTTTCTGGAAACATTTTTCCTAATAATTTGTTAGTCCTTTTGATTAATGTTGATCGGGTTGCTTGTCAAGAGTTCATAAGAAATTGTGTATATTGAGGTACTTTTATGGTTATAACTTATGTGTAATACTGAGAGGTGAAATTTCCACTTTTTGTAAAGATTCCTACACGCAAAATCTCTTTATAGCTTTCTGTATTTACTTTGGACACATAGATTACATCTAGTTGGACTTGGGGTTGGAGTGCTAGGGAACCTGTGGAGGTTTCTTGGGCTAGGGATTATTTCCTAGTTGGCTGGGAGGTAAATCCAATTGGGTCCGTCAAGAGCAGCATTCAACATGAGCAGTAGGACAAAGGCATCTCCACCAGCCACCAATATAAGTATTCCTCCATAGATTACTCATGTAAATTTTATTTGAATGAAATATTCACCATAAGTTATAAGGATTAGAATGTAAATGGTAAATTTTATTTGTTTAAAAGTCTTGTAAGTAAGTAAACTATTGCCTCTTATTGCATTTAAATTCTTTAGAAATAGATCTGTTAGCAGACCCTAGGATAGGGCTCTTACATGCGGCCTTTAAAAAACACAATAAAGGCATTGGATCCAAAATATTGACCAAGATGGGTTACAAGAAAGGAGGCCTTGAAGTAAATCAGTAGAGCATTAAAAATCCAATTGTAGCCAAAGAGAGGCATAAATACGAAGGCTTAGGCTATGTTTCCAAAGAAGAATGGTCTACTAGCGATGATTCATGGGTTACATGGTCCTATTTATGTAAGGGAGGACACCAGGAGGCAAGATGTTGGAGCCTTCACCCAGAACTGGTTCCCGCATAGTTCCTCAAGCGTAAGGAGGATTTGAAGGGGAAAACGTCTCCAAAGAGATATGACAACATCGAAGAAGAGGGGAAGCACAGTTCTTCCAGCCATGCAAGTTCCTCACACAGGCAATGTAAACCAAAGAACAACAAACAAAGGTATAACAGGTCTATTCATTCGAATGTTGATAATTCAAATATTCCTAATTCGAATGTTGTTAAAGCAAATGCTTTTCATGATGGAAAACATAACGCGGATTTGGATAACGTGTTAAGGAAAATGTTTCCATGCACCTTTTTCCTTTCATCTAACCATTATGTAGATAAGTGCGATAAGAGGAAAGCAATCATCGAGAAGATGTCTATGTCTATTGGAGTCGAGACCGAAAGGAGAAAATCTCATCCAAAGATAAAGACAAGTGAGGCAAGAGGAGCTCAAAAGAAATTCTTTACTCACTGCAATATTAGTGGGCAATGGGTTGAGAAGTGTTGGAAATGGTTTCCACATATTCATCATGGTAAGGGAAGGCAGACCATGCAAGCACCAAAAGAGGAATCGACAACAAGAAAAGTGGCGCAAGACGCAACCATCCTTGATGCAACTTCAGAAGAAGAGAAAGTTAAAATAGAGGGTTCATTCACTTGGTTGGGTAAGAAATGGGTGGACTATTTGTCCAACTGAAATCTGTAAATTCTGTTTTGCACTAGTTGCATATCCCCATAGTTGGGTAATTTGTAAAAGTGATGTTCATAAATAAATCACTTATATGCAACAATTTTTTTCTTTAAGCATTATAATGCTAGTTTGGTTTGTTGATAGTCCATTTGAATGGAGAAATTTGGGAGTCAAGTTCATTCCATTTTGTAAAATGCTTTCTTGAAAACATTTTGTAAAAATCATTTTAAGACTATTGTATGAGTAGTTGCAACACATTTAGTATGTTCCAAATGTGTGTAGCACTCAAGTTAGACAAGTATTCACTATGTGAAGCTTGTTTTGGGTTCATTTGACAAAGTATTTTAGGATCTTATTCTTGATAAGGATTTTGCAGATAATCTTCTTGGAATTCTTCTTGGGAAGGATGTTGTTGTGGATCGCCATAGTGACATGGACAGGTCAAGAAGAACATAAGACTTGTATATTTTGTCGCATATTGAAACATGTAATTTGCAAGATATTATACTACAGGTTTGCAGGGGATGCATGTGTTAGCTCATCGCTTATGGCTCCGAAGAACAAAGGTGAAGGAGAAGGAAGAATGACATGTAGGATACTTGCGGTGCAAACAAAGTACAAAGCAATTGCAGATTATTTAACGCTTTTGGAGACCAAAAGATTTTTAGTGGGGAAGAGTGATCATGATCTAAAAAATTGTTAAAATTTCAAAGTGTTAGATTTTTTTATAAGTTTAGCTTAAGATTGAAGAGTTCGTCATTCTGAATCCAATGGTGTGAACGACACTCAAATCCGAGCTCGTATGCAAAAGTTAGAGCTGGTCAAAGTTCAGGGTTGACTTGATGTCATGGTAGGATTAGATGACATAGCGGGGGTCCTAGCCGATCGGGAGGTGCCAAGTGTCACTATTCCATTGGCCCTTGCATATCAGCAATCACAGTCAAAAGGTGGATCACATTACAAGAATCGGCCCCGGCCCCAGCCCTGACAGGGTACAGAGTTGCGATGCGATATTGATCGAAGTTGTGATTGCAGTGTATCACAATTGTATATCAGCGAAAGGTGGACGAGTATGAAGAATTAGCCCCCGGTGCAAGGTAGGTTGTGATGCAATCACAATCACACATCACAGGTTTATGGTAATCGGCCCTCAGAGCAGTCAAGTTGTGATGCGATATATCACAATCGCATATCGTACTAGGTACCTGCCAATATATATATGTGCCACTGCCGATAACGCCAATTGCGATGAGAGATAGACTACTAGATGCGAGATTTTATTACGATGTAGTTTATAATGTGACGGGTTCACCTTAATGTCAGATCGCATGTTTATGCGTTAAATATTGTGTAATATGTATTACCCTTGGCACGCTGATTGCGATATTCAACAGACTGCGGGACCATCGCTGTAATCAGCGAACCTAACCGCAAGTATGATCACTTAGTACTTAACTGTGAGATTGGTGGGATTGATGGAAAAACCACTGTTTGCGGTGGAAATGCTAGTTTTGTCTATGGTTAATGAATTTAATTAGCAATAAGCTAGATTTGGAGGAGGAAATTATGGTGAGACTGGCATAAGTCATAACTAAGGCAATTTTTGATCAAATAGGATGCAAAAAGAGGCTAGATAACCATTTTTGGAATTTTGAACTCATTGTAACAGGTTTTGGAGTCAAAGGAGCACTTCTGGATAGGATTTTTGAAAAGTTAATCCTATGGGTGCCCTAGTCAACCAGAGTGTTGATTCAGTTTATGGAGGAGTTCCAAGATGGAGATAACCTTTTAGGAGTATTCTAGCCTCCATATGTTTTTTGTAGCAGCCATTATAGCAATGTTGTAGCTATATTTCTTCTTTTCTCTATATGTGTATGGAGAAAGAGACTTGTTTAAGTGCTTCAAGTGGATTGTTGTACTTGTTTATGCTCTTGGAAGTTAGAGTATGGGGTCTTGATTTGAGAGCCCTTAGCTTTCTGATTGTTTCATGACTAATTGTAGGTTGTCATATGTTTAGAGTGAGAATTCTTTGAAGAAGAATGTTTCCTTGAAGGGGAAACAAGCCACTCTTTTTGTGAGCACATTTATGTACTCTTTATCTCCTTAGCTTGCTGATTGTTTCATGACTAACTGTAGGTTGTCATATGTTTAGAGTGAGAATTATTTGTAGAAGAATGTTTCCTTGAAGGGGAAACAAGCCACTCTTTTTGTAAACACATTTATGTACTCTTTATCTGAAGGATTGTGAGCATAATGAGAAGGGGTCAAGCCTTTAGAGCCAATCCAAGGAGATGTAGCCCAAGAGGGGTGAACTCCTTTATCAATGGCTGGTGTATTATTATTTGATGCATGCTTCCATTGAGTGTTTTGGTTTCATGTTTTAAGTTTTCTTCATGAAACTATCTTAAACAAAAACACATAAAATTCATGCTTTTACTTGTTATTTTGGAGTATAACCTCAAGCACATTTTTATATTATGATGAGGGAAATTAGCATAGCATTACTAATATTCCCCAATTTTGATCACGAGGCCCTAAATCGAGACTTCTCCCTCAGGCTTTACTGTGTATCATGCCAAAACTGATCACTGGATTCCTAGACCTTTAGGAATGAACCTTGAGACCACCTCTGCCCCGAATTCCAAAATCCATCCGACAAACCAAAGCTCAAAACCGGGATAAACATCCCAACATACCATGGAATCCAGAAAAAGGAAAGGCTAGGCTGAAAACTACTGTCATAACCCAACAAAACCATGCCACCGACAATAAGAGAACTACACACCAACATGAAAATCCATGCATGTCCAAACCAACTAGGAAATCATACATGGAAAAGGTTACCTACAAGTATTCATGTTGAAGCTTCTTGATCCTGCTCTTCTTCCTTGATCCTTGCTTTCCTTCCTTTCCCTTTGCTTGCTTTCCTTTCCTTGATCCAAAGCTAGAGTGCTCTAACAAAACTCTAAGTGAACAATAATGAGAAAGAGAGAGAATAATGTGAGCACTCCAAACTTGAATTGACAAAAGGTTAGCCCAAAAATTTCCCACTGATCCTCATAAGCCTTTTTATTAATGAGGCCTCTATTTTCTTCATTTTGATTATTTTCCTTCAATTTCCTCCTCACATGCAACCTGTGACCTTTTACCTTCCTTTTCTCCTAATTTGCTTTATTTTCATAAATAAATGTGCCAAAAATGCCATTTTGCCTTTTAATGCCTTTGCCAATTTTCCTTAGCCAAAACAAACATCCAATGATACCCACTAGGATATCTTTGCCCAACATTCAACTTGGTATAAGTGTTCCTTAATCGTGGTCTTATTCTGCCTTTATTAACTTTTATTACATGAAATTTTCACTAGGTTTGTTACAGAACCCCCCCCCCCCTTTAGGGAACACCGTCCCTGGTGTTAAACCACACCATGACCTCAACAAAACCGCTGAAAAAAACATACTTCCCATGGAGCTTTATAACTTAGCTCGTTGCAATATTTACAATGAAAAACCTACTCAAAAGAAAAACATCGTGACAACTTGATAATATAAAACCCATAATAACATGACACCCATACCGCTTATTGGAGCTTTATAAATTAGCCCATGGAGTATTTACATTCGTATACATATACATAAATATACCAAAACTCAACAAAAGATATGACAAACATATACCGACATGAAAGCAAAACTGCTTTGCCTCAACCAAAAAACAATGTAGGATATGGGGCCCACATCTGATCCCCCACCTCCCATGTAGCTTCTTCAGGCCCAAAGTGCTTCCACTGTACTTTAACTTTATCTATGGATCTGTTCTTGAGCATGAGATGTTTCCACTGCAATATGCATTGAGGCTCTGACTGGAACTCTCCTTCTTGCTCCACCTGCAATACAAACCAATCAATAACATGATCAATATCATTTATATACTTCTTAAGCAATGAAATATGGAAACGTCACGGAATTTCATTGTTGGAGGCAATGCAAGTTGATAGGCCACTAGTCCAATCCTCTCAAGGATCTCAAAAGGCCCGCAATACCGTGGTGCCAACTTGGCACATTAACCAATCCTCAAAGAGATTTTCTTGGGCTTGATGCAAAAATACACATGCTTCCCAACCTGAAACTCCTTGAACACCCTGTTCTGATTTGCATAACTCTTTTGTCTATCTTGTGTTGCCTTTAGATTCTTCTTTATAACCTGCATTTCTTGCTCCATGTCTGCCACCATATCCGGTCCAATAAGTAACATGTTCACTTGATCACTCCAACTGATGGGAGTGTTACAACTCTGTCCATAGAAAATCTCGAAAGGACTCATCCTCAATGACTCCTGATAACCATTGTTGTATGCAAATTCAACCAATGGAAGATACTCCTCCCATTTCTTCTGCTAGTGCATTAGGTACATCCTCAACATATCATCTAAGGTCTTGTTGACCCTCTCTGTCTTTCCATCTGTCTGTAGATGATAAGATATGTTGAAGTCCAACTCTATACCCAAGCCTACAAATAGAAGCTTCCAAAACTTGGAAGTGAACTTTGCATCCCTGTCCAGCACAATCTTCTTCGGAACACCATGTAGTCTCACCATATCTCTGATGAACACCTGTGCTACCTCACTGGATGAATATGTAGTCTTTACTAGAATGAAGTGAACTACCTTGCTCAACCTATCAACCATGACCATAATAGAATCATTCTGCTTTACTTTCCTTGGAAGACCTGTAATGAAGTCCATGGAAATGAACTCCCATTTCTATTTCAGAATTGCTATAGGCTATTGTAAACCACCTGGATGCTTACATTTCACCTTGACTTGCTGAAAATATAAACATCTACCCATGAACTCTGCCACTTCCTTCTTCAGATTTGGCCAATAGTAGAACTTCTTCACTGCCATCAATGTCTTATGATATACTGGATGACTTGAGTATGGCTTGGCATGAAACTCCCTCAAGATAAGCTTCTTGAGCTTACAATAATTTGACACATAGATCATGTCTCTAAATATCACCAAACCATTTGTCGTGAGATGATAGTCTGCATCCTGATCATCTATACCTGTGCTTTGTTGTAACCTGTGCATAATCTCCATGTATTTTTCATCCTGTCATCCTGCCTACAAGATCCTATCCTATAACTTTGTCCCACAAGAGCTCATATATGTTATATTATTTACATGTATCTTCTTGCTACGAGAATCCACAACCTGATTCTCCTTCCCTTTGATGTATATGATCTTGAAGTCAAAATCACTAAGGGTAGCCAACCATCTAGCTTGCATGACATTTAGATTTGGATGATCAAACAAATACCTCAACCCACTGCGATTTCTCATTAATGTAAACCTCCTGCCCAGAAGATAATGTCACCACATCTTCAATGCATGTATAATTTATGCTAGCTCAAGATCATGCATTGGGTAGTTCTGTTCGTGCTCATTTAGTTTTCATGACTCAAAGCATACTACCCATCCTTCTTGGATGATAACTCCACCAAGGCCTCTCTTGCAAGAATCTGTACACACTACAAACTCCTTGTCTAGATCCACAATCTTTAGCACTGGTGCATGTGTCAACAACTACTTAAGCTGCTCAAATTAGCCTCACATTCTTTTGTCCATTCGAACTTACATTTTTGATGCAATGATGTGATAAGATATGCAATGCGTGAGAAGTTCCTGGATAACCTCATGTAGTAACTTGCAAATCCCATAAATGATCTCACCTCATCCATATTCTTAGGAGCTGCCCATTCCATGATAGCCCTTATCTTTTTTGGATCCACTGTTATGCCATCCTTGGAGACACCATGCCCCAAGTAATGTACCTCGTTCTGAAATAAGCTGCACTTGCTAAGTTTAGCATACAATTGATGCTCTCTTAACAATCTCAACATTGTTGCTAAATGCTCAACATGTTCTTCCTCATTCTTAGAATATACCAGGATATCATCAATGAATACAATAACAAACTTGTCCAGATAAGGATGCAACACACTATTCATTAAACACATAAATGTAGCTGGAGCATTAGTCAAACCAAATGGAACAACAACAAACTCACAATGCCCATACATGGTCCTAAACATAGTCTTGAAGATATCCTCTTCCTTGATGTGTACCTGATGACATCTCGATCTCAAGTCGATCTTAGAGAACATTGTTGCTCCCTTCAACTGATCAAACAAATCATCGATCCTTGACAAAGGGTACCTGTTCTTGATCATTACCTTGTTCAATTGCCTATAGGCAATGCACAATATGAGAGTACCATCTTTCTTCTTCACGAATAACACTGGCGCACCCCAAGGTGATACATTCGACCTCATGTACCCCTTATCCTTCCTTCAACTACAACTTTAACTAAACCAAATCAGGTGTGCTCATCCTGTAAGGTGCTTTTGATGTGGGGGCTTCCCATGACACCAACTCAATAGAAAAGTATACCTCCATGTGAGGTGGAAAATCTGTAATGTCCTTAGGAAATACATCCTGAAATTGCTGCAAAACTGGGTACTTGCTCAATACATCGCCATCTTCAACCTCCTTACCCTTGTCACTAGAAATGCAAACATCACACAACCTTTTCTGCAACTATGCTTAGCCTGCATAGTGGTAACCGTTAGCCTCCTGCTGCAACAGGTTACTCATATTTCATGATTGGCATTTTTACAGGCCAAATATGTCATACTTTGCTTGCTACAATGCTCCATATTTGCTTAAACAGTCTCCAAGTGAAGAAGGCTAATCAGAGTCCATTTAATTGCCTTCCAAATTTTTGAGAAGTTATCCCGGTATCGCCAACTTTCAATTAAAGGGAGGTCCAAACAACTTAATCTTGGTCTCCCTAGGTTTAAATTTCCTGTTTTAGAATATAGAGAATGTAAACTGTCCAAACAGCTTAATCTGGCAATTCTTAGATAGGTAGAGAAGCAGAGGAGCCCAACAGTTTAATCTGGGCCCTCAGATGAAATAAGGGTAGTCTGTAGATAGGAAAGCATGAAAAGAAAAAAGAGAATGATGGGTTTGCAAGTCTAAGTGCACCCAAATCAAAAGAAGAAAAAATGTTAGGTAAGTAGGCGGGGTAGGTAGTTTTGAGGTTGCTGAATCTTAATTGCTGATCAGTTCTAGATTTACAGACGTCATCTTTACTCAGGACACAATCAGCAGGCAGTTCTATGCGAGAAGCTCAAAAACAGGTATAACTAACTCCCCTTCTCCACTTTCCCCCAATCATTAACTAACTTCCCCAAAAGAGGTCTAGATTTGCTTGATACCTCTTAAGTTTCATCATTTTCAAAGCAGTTACTTGAGTAAAGATCTGCTTTACTCAAAGTCGTTTCATACTCTCTCTGAAGAATGGTTCTATCCCCTTGTAACAACCTAAGCTCTCCTGAACTTAGCGCTTTCTTACCATCTCCATATTAACCACTAACATTATTATTTAGCTCCCTATATTTTCCCATTCCCCTACTAAAACTATGTAAATAATCATCCCCTATGTAAATATCCCTCCCCCTGGTTGAAAAATAACCATAAGTACCCCTGGGAATTTCTCAGTTTACCTGAAACTTAGCAAGAACACTTACCCTTCAAACCATCTTCCAAATACAATGCAAATCCCGCTGAGGTGATCGGACCCCTCCCGAAGCCTCAAACGCCTTTCGCACCCACTTACTTCTTCCGATCGCAACAAACCCCTTGCTGACTTCCTTAACACTCCGCAGACCCTTGAAAGCCGGATCGCATCGCAAGATCGCAGTTTCCTCTCCATGAAAGTTTTGACCCATCCGTCACCACCCGACGCGATATCGCGATATCGGCGATCGGCGGTCGCAAGCGCCAAATGTCCAATTGAACCACCCTTCCGTTCCCCGCCGATGCGATATTGCGATCGCATCGGAGAGGTTCGTCGCATCGCCTTCAGTATCATCACCTCGCCATGTCATGTCTATACCAGGGACCCACTGTAGGCTGACTTCATTTGCCGTAATGCTGACGTCAGCAGCCAAAAAACCAAAAATTCGCGCAGGAAGAGAAATCGCACTTCGAAGCTCCAGAACAAGAAACAGAGGCAGTTTTCGATGCGCGATTAGCGCAAAGCGCTAATCGTGCATCGCTACAGGAAATAGGCCGTTTCGGGGAATCTTGGGGGAATCTTTTGATTCCTTGGCCCGTTCTGTGCCGAAAAGCCCGAAAATCGCCCGATCGTGCCAAATTGATCCGGTTTAAACACAACAGAAGATCAATGACAGAGTTTAAAGTGTATCAGATCAAATCATCAGGTATCAAGCGTGTCAAAGAGTATCAGTAGACGGCGAAAGCCATCAATGTAGCGGCAAAGAGTATCAATGAAAATCTTAAGCAGCGGCCCAAAGCAGGAGAACATTTAATACCTTCCAGCTGAGTCACAGAAAGAGGGCGAAGCCACTCGAAGCCCTCAAATCATAATCATTGCACATTTAAATTGCACCAGAGCAGAACTACAGTTCCCGAAGCGCAATCATTCCAGCAACACCGCATCAAGCCTCCAAGGGCCACATTGTAGTCTTTTCTGATCCAGCTGCCCCTAGTGTAGCCAAAAGGATTCACCTGCATTTAATTCCAGCAACACTTAGACTTTCGAAGAGTTTTTCTAGCAGACCTGTCTAGGTCAATTGTAATGAATGTCTTTCTGATATTTTTCTTATATATACCACCCTGAACAATGTAGTGGGGGGTTGGTTGGTTGTTAGTAGGTTGGTTAGTTTGCTTCCCAGCATTGCCTCCGAGCAGAGACCCGCACTGTAACTGTCATATTTTCCATAATCAAATATTGCTGAAAGCATGGATTGCGAAACTACTTGATGTGTTCCATTGGTCAAGGAATGATTACGGAATTCCTGGGCTTCTACATGATTCAATAAGTGTTTCTCTCCTCTGTTAATTTTCATGTTTTTACCACTGTTCCGCTTTCTAAGTTGCAGGAAAAAAGAATAGCTTAAGATTTGTTTCACTACACCTTAAGTTCAATTTCTGCACTTTTCTATGTTTTCATCAGAAATAGCTATGAGCATGTATACTTAAATGATCTTGTTTACTTTGTTTCTTTCACATATGAATGAATATTTAGGAAATTCTTAACTACTCCTAGATCCCCATTCATCCATTTCTCCTCTTTTTCAGCATGATGAAATGATTCTCCTTTGCCTTTCATCCCTGATTTTCATTCCATCCTTTCAGTAGATTGATAATTGTATCCTGTGTGGCTATCCCGCTCCATAATCCCCTTGTGACCAAAACACCCTTGAGTCAACAGTTAGCCTAAAATCATCAACAAAAGTTGAATTACTAAAGAGAGAGCCCTCTCTGATTGCAGGTGGGCTAGAACCTGCAATCCACAGATTGGTTTGTGGTTACCTCGGCCGTATCCCTATAAGGAGCCTAGGGACAACCTGAGTGATAACATAATGGCGACTCCGCTGGGGACCTCCTCAGATAAATTCATCAAACCAGTCCGCAGCTCTACAGAGGAAGAAACCAACTTGTGAAAGTCTTGGTCGACCTGTGTTGTTGCGATTTTTAGAAAATTTCCCAAAAGAATATATTAGAAGCTGGCTCCTAAGAAACAAACGCGTAATACACGATCAAATCCTGATCCAAGCAGCCCACCTGTTGTTGAAAATGGGAACTTAATTCCTAAGATCATTAGAAAACAAAAGCAAAAAGAATACCAAACTGCTGCTAATCCTGAAACAGTTCAGCTAATCAGTGTACCAACCCCTGTCAAAGTTTTATTCCGGTCAACCCCGAATTCCTCTGGCTCATTACCCCCTTCTCCAAGTAGCTCCTCTACACCTCTATCTCATATCCCTCATACCACTACTACTCCTTCGACCCCGGTTATTCCTGTGATCCCCGTTGCTTTAGGTGCTCCACTCATCCCCGTCATCATGGCTAGGTATGTGCCATTACAATTACCTGCTAATCCCGGGGCTATGGCTCAGGACTACCAATCGAAAATCACTTATTTTGACGGCACAACCTCCTGCACCGCCCTATAACATACAAAGAAAATGCAGGATTATTTCGAGAGTTATGAGATTGATGATGAGAGTGTAAGAATGAAGATTTTTGTCCAAAGTTTGACCGGTGATGTCAGAACCTAGTTTAGGGCACTTCCACCCAATTCTATAGGAAACCCGTAAGCCTTATACCAGACATTCATTAACAGATGGGAGAAAAAGAAAGACCCCCTGCACATACTGTCCGAGTATGATACCATCAAGAGAGGAATTGGGGAAGCTGTTCTGGATTACTGTGCCAGATTTAACAATGTTTACAATGCAATACCACCAAACTTAAGACCTCCACCTGAACTCGCATTATACAAATTCCCAGATGGCTTTGATGCCGAGATGGCATATCAATTAAGGGAAAGAGCCCCTCAAAGCCTGGCAGGAATCCAAGATGCTGCAGTAAGTGTGGAAGCAAACCTAATCGCTAAAAGAAACAGAACCAGAACTGAGAGAAGAACCACTTTCAAAGAAGAACCCTCCTCCTTCGAGCAGAAGCTAGATGCGGTCGTTAGTGGCATGCACCGGCTGGGAGACAGATTGGACAATGCATGGGAGGGTCAACAACCCAATGCCACAAGGAACCCAAAATTCAGAAAAACCCAAAACTCAAACGTAGGTAGGGCCAGTCCGGACCATGATATTAGGCCTCATTTTCAAGAAAACTATGAGGAGGCATCTACATCCGCTGAGCCCACAGACGGAATGCATATGAACCTAATAGATTCAGAAAACGAACACCAAATCTTCCTTGCGGAAGAAGACCGACCATGCCTTGATACAGAACAATTCCGCACCAAATCAGGAGAGTCCTTTGACTTTAAACAAGGATATGACACTGCTATATACGAGGTACACAAGCAATACAAATTAAGAACAAGGACTGTTGATGTTCCCCCACCTGGCATAACAAAAGATAGCAAACAACTCAACAAAACTAAAGGGAGGATCACCAACAATCAACCATCCGGCAGCTCTGTCCCAAACCCCCATCAGGTTACCGTGGAGGATGTAACAGAGATATACTCTCCTATTGATCGCCCTGTGTCCCCCTCCCACCCAAGAGAAAATTTGAATAGCATCCCCGAACATCTTCCCAAAACAGAGACACCACAAATGGTCATACACCATGATACTGACATTCCAAAAGAGAAAATAGAAAGTATGCCTGAAAAGGAGAAATTCACCACGGTCAATGCCAGGAACTCAGTGGAAAAACCATTCAGTTTAGAAACAGAGATTGGAAAACTCAAGATTTGCATTCCCCTCTCAGAACTAGCTAAGCATGATGTATATAGACAACAAATTCAAAGGTCGCTTCAATTGCCAGAAGTTAGGGATGATGTAAATGTTTCAGATGATACCCCTGAACTACTGTTCGGGCCAGAAGTTGACAGAAAAACAACATACGGACCTATTCCACCTTTCTATGTCAGCCTGCACATACATGACAAAATACTGCACAATGCTATGTTTGACTCAGGCGCCTCACATAACCTCATGCCCAAAGCTGTAATGGAAAAGTTGAATCTCGATGTCACCAGGCCCTACAAAGATCTGTATTCTTTTGATTCAAGTCAGGTCAAATTTTTAGGCTTGATCAAAGGCCTTTGTGTCTCCCTAGTCCAATTCCCCAATAAGACAATTCTAATGGACGTAGTAGTCGCTGACATTCCCACCAAGTATGGTATGCTTCTATCCAGATCGTGGGGAGCAAAATTGCAAGGATCCCTTCAACTCAACCTCTCTTATGCCACTATATTTGTCTTTGGGCAACCAAAGAGACTTTATAGAGAAACATTAATGAAGTATGTAGTAAGCAGTGAGGAAAAACCCCAAAATTTTCCAATATACTCAATCCATTATGATATGGATTCTTTTATTTTATTTAATGATAACACCAGCCCTCCAACCGATGACAAGCCGTTATCTTTGGAGCAAGGAATGAACTTCAATGAGGAATTGGTTGCCAATACCCATGAAATCGGCTCAACAGCTAAGGCAACCAACAAGCAGCAAGAAGAAAATCCCGAAACAGAAGTTACCAGTCCACCCGTTCCCCATACAACTGAAACTCTCAAAACAAACCTCGAACGAGAAACCACATGGTATGTGGACTTTGATGGTTCAGTTAACAAGTTAGGAGCAGGGGCTGGAGTGTGGATTTACAATACTCACGAGAATCGTGCACAAGGCCATGCCTACAGACTCAATTTCAGATGTACAAACAATATGGCGGAGTATGAAGCTCTTCTCTTAGGTCTCAAGTTGCTAAAAACCATGGGAGCTACTACCATCTCCATCCTAGGTGATTCAGACTTGATCATACAACAGATAAAGGGTAACTTTGTCGCTAATGATAGCAGAATGAGAGCTTACAGAGCCGTTGTCAGCGAATTGCTTAGCGCCTTCAGTGAATTTGAGCTGGCCAAAATTGCACGAGACCATAATATTCATGCCCATATCCTAGCCACCTTCGCTAGCACATGTAAGCTTCCCTTTGAACCAAATCACCATTTCACTGCCGAAATAAAACACAGACCTTCGGTCCCTAACAATGTCAAGGATTGGCAGGTATTCCAAGATGATGCCCAGATTAACAATTTTTTGACTCTGGAGGACAAATTCTCCAACACAAACATTGACATGGATGCGATAGCTGAATCACAATAGTTAGCAGAAGAAAAACACCTGAATCTAACAGCTGCAACAACTAAACAAATCCTGAGCCCAACTATTTTTGACAATACAAACATAGGGCAGCTGAAACAAATTTGTTCACGGAAGACAACCAAGATAAAGGATGAATTTATTGATATGAAAGGAAATGATCTGCCTGCCGGCCTTACTCCATTGGAAGACATGTTTGATGATAACGATGTGGCCAAAAAACCAAAGATGGAACCTTTGAATGATGCCATAGAAGAACACAACATAGGAACAACAAAACACCCCAAAATGATTAAATTATCCAAAAATCTGCCTCCCGACCAAAAACCAAAATATGTGGATTTGTTCAAAGAATTCCAAGATGTATTTGCCTGGAGTTATGAGGACTTAAAGTCCTATGACACTTCAGTAATCCAACATACCATTCCCCTAAAACCAAATCAAAAGTCGTTCAAACAGAAACTCAGAAGAATCAACCCCATGCTTCTCCCCTTGATTGAAAAAGAAATAAAGAGAATGTTTGAAGCAGGTATCATTGCGCCCATCAGATTCTCTAAATGGGTGTCCAATTTAGTTCCCACCAGAAAGAAAATAGGAGAGATAAGACTATGTGTAGACTTGAGAAATTTAAACCAGGTCTCTCTAAAAGACCACTACCCGTTGCCCAAAATGGATCATATCTTGCAAAGAGTAGTGGGTTCCTCTAGAATTTCTTTACTAGATGGATTTAACCAAATCCTGGTTCACCCAGATGACCAAGACAAAACAGCTTTTACCACACCCTGGGGAACTTTCAAGTATGTTAAAATGCCTTTTGGGCTGAAAAACGCCAGTGCTACCTTTCAAAAGGCAATGGACATTGCGTTTTCTAAGGAGATACATGATTTCCTTATAGTATACCTTGATGACCTGACCCCATTTTCCAAATCGGATCAAGAGCACCTTATGCATTTAAGACAAATTTTCATGACATGTAGGAAATATGACATTTCCTTGAACCCTAAGAAGTCCCTGTTTGCCCTGGAGGAAGGCAAGCTTTTAGGGCATATAATATCAAAAGATGGGATCAGAATTGACCCGGAAAGAATTCAAGCTATCCTCCAAATCCCTTACCCAAGAAACATAAAAGAATTGCAAGCATTCCTCGGGAATATCAACTTCCTGAGAAGATTTATCCCAAATCTAGTCGAGCTAGTAAGGCTATTGAGCAACATGCTACAAAAGGACGCCAAGGTAAGATGGTCTCTTGAAGCCAAGCAGGCTTTCGAGAGTATAAAAACTGCCCTAACCCAAACACCCGTCCTCACCAGTCCTCAATTCGACAGGGATTTTATCATTTTTTCCTTCGCATCTGAACACACTATAGCTACTGTCCTTCTACAGAAAGATGATCAGGGCAACGAGAAGCCAATTGCTTTCTTCAGCCGAGCTTTGAGAGACGCACCCTTGAAATTTCAGATTATGGAGAAGCAAGCTTACGCCCTGGTCAAAGCCATCAAAGATTTCAGAATTTACATCCTATACTCCCATGTGATTGCTTATGTCCCTAATGCTGTTGTAAAGGATATACTGACTCAAGAGGGGCTGGAAGGCAAAATAGGCAAATGGATTGCTAGCATCCTTGAATATGACATTGAGATAAAGCCCACCAAGCTCATAAAAGGACAAGGGTTAGCCAAGCTAATGTCCGAAACAAACTTCCAAGTGTTAGACAGTAATCAACTGGACGATGAACCGGAGCTGGCGACTCCACAGATCAGTGAAACCTTCATGCAATCCCCTTGGTACGCTGATATTTGCTTTGTATTATTAAACCTGTGTGCTCCCCCAGGATTGTCCAGAACCAGGAAAAGATTTTTAAGAATGAAATCTTCAAACTTTTGTGTCATAGATGGTACTCTATTTTGGAAAAATCATGAAGGTATTTTGCTTAAATGTTTAACTATAGATGAAACTAACAACACCATGAAAGAATTTCATGCAGGGGGCTGTGGACGACACTTATATTGGAAATCCACGACGGACAAGATCCTACGGGCTGGTTATTACTGGCCCTCTTTATTTGCAGATGTAAAGAAGTTTACTGCCTCATGCCACAAATGCCAAATCTTTGAAGGAAAAAGAAAGCTATTGCCCTTGGCCCTTAAGCCCATTTCAACCGAGACACCTTTTCAACAATGGGGTCTTGACTTCATTGGAGAAATCCATCCCTCTTCCGCAGGCCAACACAAATGGATTTTAACAGCCACCGATTATTTCACCAAGTGGATTGAAGCCATCCCGTGTAGGCAAGCCAATGACTCCACCATTATCCAATTCCTTGAGAGAAATATTCTTTCTAGATTTGGATGCCCTGAGAAAATTATTACTGACAACGCCGCTGCTTTCAAGTCCAAAAAAATCATCAACTTTTGCCAGAAATACCACATTACCTTAGGTCACTCCACAGCTTATTACCCGCAAGGTAATGGCTTGGCCGAGTCTTCCAACAAAAGCCTCATCAATATCATAAAGAAGCTGCTGGAAGAAAACAAAAAGAAATGGCACAAAAAGCTCACAAATGCTCTGTGGGCAGACAGACTTTCCACCAAAAAATCCATTGGGATGAGCCCCTATGAACTTGTATATGGCATGGAAGCCAAGTTCCCTTCATCTTTGGGCATACCTACTATCAAATTGTTGCAAGAAATTCAGGCTGAACCAAATGATATGCAGAGAAGAGTTAATCAGACCATTCACCTTCAGCAAACCAGAGAACAAGTTTTCAACAGAGCTCAGATACTGCAGGAAAAACTTAAGAAGATATTTGATAAGAAGACCAAAGCAGAGGATTTCTGAGTAGGCAGCAAAGTTCTAAGGTGGGATTCACGAAGAGAAGACAAGGGCAAACACATAAAATTCGATTTTCTGTGGAAAGGTCCATACATTATCAGCGCTGTGCAAGGCAATAACACCTATTTTCTCAAATCTCCAGATGGCAGCACGGCTGAAGAAGGCCCGGTCAATGGACGGATGTTGAAGCACTACAATGATCCTCCTACTTGAAAAGAGCAGATAGTGGTTAATTTGTACATAGTTGTATATATCAGTATTTTGATTTTTGCAAAAGCCCATAATGCTGAAGCACACAGAAGAAAGCAGGCGGCGCTTTACAGTTAAACAACAACAACTAAAGACAAAGGCATTCTGACTTGCTGTTCTTGGCTTCTCGCAAGGAGAAACCATCCCCAAGTGGAGCCACTGTTAGCCTCCTGCTGCAACAGGTTACTCATATTTCATGATTGGCATTTTTACAGGCCAAATATGTCATACTTTGCTTGCTGCAATGCTCCATATTTGCTTAAACAGTCTCCAAGTGAAGAAGGCTAATCAGAGTCCATTTAATTGC